>WEIT01035649.1:554543-606519 GCA_013389985.1 Dryoscopus gambensis
CACACACCGCACACTCACACCGCTACACGCACACACACCGCACACTCGCACCGCTACACAGCCGCACACACCGCACACTCACACCGCTACACGCACACACACCGCACACTCACACCGCTACACAGCCGCACACACCGCACACTCACACCGCTACACGCACACACACCGCACACTCACACCGCTACACAGCCGCACACGCGCACCGGGACACGCACACAGCGGTACGGGCACACACACTGCGCACACACATACACCCCGCACAGCCGCGCCCTCCCCGCCGGTCACCGCAGACCACCGCCGGCCCCACGGCCGAGGCGAGTTTTGCAACCCCAGCTCGGTCCCCAAAGCGCGGCCCGTGTAGGGAGAGAGAAAGGGAGGAGGTCCCGGGCTGGGCTGCGGAGCCACTCCCCACCGGGACTGCCCCCACACCTTCTCCATCACTAACTCAGACACGGGCACGGCTGGAAGTTGAGAGCTGTTAAGGGGCTGCTCGTGGCTCCGAGCCCCCTCCTTCATCCCCCACAGGGAGAGGAGAGGTATCAGGGGTGCTCCGACACCCTCGTGCATCTGTATGTACTGCTGATTCCCAAATATCCACTCAGCTCTTGCTGCTGCTAAGAGAAATGCCTTTAAATGAAAGGGAAAACTCATATAAAAATACCTACCTGTGCCCTGACCTGCCTGGGGCACCCTCAGTGCCATGGCAGAGCTGCTTTGCTTCGGTCTCTCTCAGTGACTTTTCCCTTAATATCTTCAAATTTGGGGATGTGGGTTTCTCTCTGAGCTTTCCTGTTGTAGGGACAGTGGGGGTGTCATAGTGATGCTTGAGGTGACAAAGGGATCCTCTGCAGGGAAATGTTCCCCAAGGATGAGTGGTCTGTGGTGGGGTTACTTTTTCAGCTCCCCTGTAAAACTCTGGTGAGCTGTTTGTCCTCTCAGTCGTCTTTGAGATAAAATCTTTAAAAATGCAGAGAGGAGATGGAGGAAAATCCCACTCACGGCATCATTGGTTTATCTAAAGATAGCCATAATTTTTCCTGTTCATTAGCAGATGCTGAGTACCTTGTTTCCAACAGCTGGTGGGCTCTATGTTCACCCAAACTGCTTCCCTAGCTGATGAAAGATGTCTGATTCTTCAGTCAATCAAACCATCTCTTGCATACAAACAGCAAACTTTCCCCAGCCATCCACCAGGAGTCAATATTCCCCCCAGTTTTGCTTGTCTTACCTCTATCCAATAAGAACACCATGAAAGACTAACCAAAATCAGATTTATTTAGTCATATTATTCATACCAATTTGGAGAGAAATATTTTCCGGCACTCATCCCACTCTAGTTTAAAGAATGACTAATAATCTCTTAACACCAGTGTTCCTTCCATTAAGCTCTTCTGTTATGAAATTACTGTTAGTCTAGAGGAGTTTGTCAGAGTTGCTGTTGCTAGCTGGTCTCCCCCATTGGTCCTGACCCTTGGACAAGTTCTTGGGATGGATCAAGAGTATTTATCCTGGAGAAGGAAAGGGGAACGTGAGAGAAGGTGGTGGGGCATACTGATGTCTGAAGGAGAGCTGCAGCTGGGATGCAAACCTTCTCCTGGCCGCCCACTGCGCCCCCGGCCCTCAACCCCCCAGCTGGGGGGAGCTCAGAGCCCACGATTCCAGCACAAACCCACAATTATGGACTAAAGCAGCTCTCCCACAGATGCAGCGAGTTCCTTTGGGATCTTTGTCTGTAACGAAGAGTTATTGTCCCTTCTGGGGCTGTAACTTCATTTTGGCCTTGTGGAAAGCAGTTGCTATTCCCACAAACAAGATACCCATCTGCTGGTCTAATTTTGCAGTGTGGATGTGCACGTTTATATCAATAGCTGTCTGCAGAAATGCTCTGCTCTGGGTTTTGTTGCCTCGTGTTTCTGCACACAGGCGATGCGCAGGCACGGCTGATAACAAGGAAAGAATTGCCCCAGCAGCTGTTCCTGAGTGCTCCATGTGCTGCCTCCTCCACTTTCCCTCCATGCCAAGCACTGGCAGAGAATATCAAGAGACATAGTTTAAAAATAATTCTAATTGCAAACTGAAATAGCAGGTACCTGGAAATAATGTGGCTGTCGATCTACAATCAACACTTCAACAGGATGGTGCAGTTTGAACCAGCCAGATCTCTCCTTTCCTAAAACTGCACGGGGAGGGAACTACCCCAAAAGTTGGTAGGGACCACTCTAAAATTGGGCTGAGTGCTCCTGTGAGGAAAGGCCTCAGCAGCACACTTCTATGAGCTAATTAATTTAATAAATTCTAATAATTCCTTGGCAAATCTGCCTCAGCCACACGTGAAGGATTCTCACTCTCAGGGCAGACAGCTCTGTTTCTCACAGACAGGGTGTGGAGCAAAGAGCTTGTCTCCTGGGATGCAGCCTTGCATTCCCCAGGCAGGGACCAACCTCTCCCCCTTTCCAGAAAGTTTTTGCCCAGGCAGGTTCTCCCTTCTGTCCTCACCTCATTTTACAGAGCTGGGCACCTACGGCTGGCCCACACCTGAGCCCCTGCCAGCCCTGGGCTCCAAGCAGGCAGAGGCTGAGCCTGCCAAAGGAAGACATCCAAGATACCCACTCCTCTCCCATCCCACCCCCACCCCTTTCCTGCCTCTCTGTGTAGCACCTCTTTTCTGTCTCCACTGCCAGCACATGCCCTGGGGGATTTGTGAACTCCCTTTCTACAAAATGAATGACAAAAGCATCTCTTCTCACCTTCACTTTTGCTCCCCGAGAGGTTTTAATCCACATTCCCTTTCCAGCCAAAGCAGAGGCGGGGATGAACTGCTTCCTTCTGGTGCTCCAAAGCCTCCGCCATAAATCCCCACTGTTTGTTTCGGAACCAGCCGACCTTTTAGCTAATCTGGGCTCCTTTTAATATATTTTGTGTGTGTGTGTCTGTGGCTTAAAAAAGGAAAAGAATCATGGAAACCAAGAGATGCCTGATCTCAAATGTTACAGCAAGGCATTTACTTAAAATCTTGCTGGAAAATGTCACCCAAAGACCTCATCTATTTAAACTGGCTGGACTTCAAGCCAAGGGTCCCACTGTGCCTCAGATGTGAAGCCTCACTCCCTTTTATGTAGACTCAAGTATTTTTCATCTTTTCTTTTTCCAGGTGATTCCAGCCACCAGGAATTTTTCATGTTTATCTTATTCCTGCCTGATTTCATCATGTGGGATTTTTCTGAAGGGCAGGGGAAGCATCAGAGGGAAAGCTCTGCAAGAGGTTGGTGCTAAGAGACAGCATCAACCTTTTTCCCATCGAGCACCCACCCCCAAACACCTGCTAGAGCAGGTTCATGAGGCAGGGGATGCTGGACTCATTGAAGCCTTTAAAATCACTTCCCAGTGGGCTCACTATAGACAGGCTCTCCCCTAAAAGTCAGGAGTGTCTAAGATGGGTTGGGAAGGTAAAATCCTGGGGTGTACAGGGATTTTTTGGGGGCATGCTGTGCCTGAAAAGCGAGGAAGTGAGGGAGGAAGGGGTGATAGAAAAAGGGACATCGATCAGCTTTGTTGGTGGCAATATTGACTGGATCATTACTTACAGGCACTCCTACACTCAACTTACTGCAAAATAAAGTGTTGGTTTGGCTGGGCAATAAACAATATTTACTGCCTTCGGCTGAACTGATTTTTCAGAAGGGTATTTTAAATCAAACCAGTTGATACACAGGAAATTTACTGACTCTGGTTTTCACAGCAGATTCACGCGCTGAGGCTCTGCAGTGTGAGCGTGTCGGCGTGTGGGTTGGCAGAGTGGACAGGCATGCCCAGAGCAGAGCAATGATCACACACCCCAGCAGGTGTGTTCTTGGGCAGCTTTAAAAAATTAAAAGGCAGCCAGAACACACTGCGATGTGCGTGGTGCTATCGGTAAGAGAATCACCCTGAAGAAGGATCAGTCTCTGGGAAGGAAGAACTGGGAAATTCCAGGCACCTTTTACAGGTCCTGTGTTCTGTGTGCTGCACGGTCAAATTCAGTCCTTCACTTACGCAAAACTCCTTCTAAGATAACGAATGTACTGGCTGACAGACCCTGTAATATTTGTCTCAAACATCAGAGACTGGTACATTAACTGGACACACACAGGAAGTATCAACTCCTTTAGCTTAGGGATAAAGGAGTTTGGGGTCCCTTGGGCTGGTACTGCAACAAGCCCAAATCTGATTCCTCATGGCAATAAATGCATTTTGTCTTCATTTATGCAGCACAAGTGCTCACCGCACAGACAGTTGTGCTCACACACCGCACAAGGGGCTTCTCTTTGGAAATCCTGGGGTTGATTGCAGGAACAAATACAACAAAACGGGACAGAGGAGTCTGAACGGAGAGTTTGAACTCGCTGTGGCTGGGCCCCTCCATCGCAGCCCCAAGCAGGGCACATGCAGATGGCTGTTACTCTGTTCCCCAGGGGTTTAATCTGCTTTTGCAGCCCTGGCAGCAGCTCTGCCAGCCGTGCTTCCAACAGCTCCGCACAGCGGTGCCGGCTCGGAGCACAGCCCTGGCTGCCAGGAATGCTCCAGCTGCAGCTCAGTGCCGTCCCTTCTCCTCACACACCACACCAGCATCTTTCAGGAACTCTGAGGACTCAATTCACAGATTAACCTCATTTTCTCAGCCCTCCTCCAAATAATTTATGCTATCTTCCAAAATTCTGGTGTGCCTGGCAGCTGTAAAATGCAAAGGAAAAAGCAGCTCAGTAAAAATCCCTGGCAGCCACACTCTCTTTACTGTCTTTTCCCAGTGACCTTCCCATGTGTTTGAAATACTCCCAGACCCTTGTTAAATGCCTTGGGTTTCAGGAAACACACAAAGCACCAGACATGCTTTGTGCTCTTTCCTGGTGTGAGCCTTTTTATGAAATGCTGGAAATGCCATGGGCTGGAAGGGCTTTTTCCTTGGCTCCATGTCACCTAACAACAGGAGGTTTGTTCAGACACCCCTCCACCTCGGTCCCCTGCACCCAGAAAGTCCCTTTCCTTTTCCAGGGAGACAAGCACTGCAGGATGCAGCAGGGTCAGCTCCAGAAAAGTTCCCAGTGGAACTTTCCTGGGACACTCTACACTGGTTTTGAGTCTCTCTGTGACATTTCAAACTCAAAATCTCGGTACTTCATGTCTTCCAAAGCACACTGTGACCTGTGCAAGTGTTTATTGTTGGTTCTCTGCAATCCAGCTCGTTCCTGCTATTCTTCCTTTCAAGAGCCCACATCATCCTATATTTTCAAGCACTGACACCCTGAGCCTGGGCTGCTCCCGGACATAATCTGGCATCTCTATCCCTGTGTGAGGAGAGGGTGCTGACACTTCTGCAGCCTCCAAGGGTATGACAAGGCCCCTCCTGATCATCACCAGGCAGAAGAACGAGAGGCTCTGCTGAGGCTGCTGAGCTCCATCCCTATTCTGCAGCTGCCTGGGCACAGCCTGACCTCAGCCTGGAGAATCCCAGTTTCCATCCTGCTGTTTCCTCACTGATGTCACTGCAGGACCTGCTGCTCTGATGGGGAATGTGAGACTCAGAGGAAGGGTTTATTCACGCTCCTATGGCCAGGAAACAGTTGGGATCACTTCATGGGCTCACCTGGGGTCCTTTGTTTCCGAGGCAGTCGCTGTCCTGCTGACCCCAGCAGATCTGCAGAGGCCCAGCTCCCAGCCTCGTGCCCTCCCTGATGCCTCCCAGCCACAATCTCACACCTCAGGCTGTGCTGGTTTCCTCCCTCCCCGAGGCCAGTTTACCCAGACAGTTTCTCAGTTCGAGCATCTTGAACCAGAGATGACAAAAATAGTATTAGCCCTGGCAGAGTGAGCAGAAATTCCCTGGAGAGGGATTTTCTTTTCCTTCTTCTATTATGGCTCAGAGGCTGTTGCAGCCAACCCGAGGGAAAAGGGTCCCATGCTCAGGTAAAATCCCTGACTCCAGGGGCTCTATAACGTACAGCCCTGGGACTGCTGTAAATTGAACTGTAAGAAAACAGCCAAAGGAAGCAGGAGACAAAGAAAAAATAATCCACAAAAAAAAAAAATGGTCAGGGAAGTTCATTAGTTTCAGCCTGTGTTAGAGAGGGAGCTCATTCAGTGCCTTTCAGTGATAACTGGGGCTGAATTCAGGGCCTGACATCTTTTTCCAGTCTCATCAGAGCTGTTTGGGGAACTGCAGGTACTGAAGAAATGTGGAGGGAAACAAGCCCTTCCTTGTGGGAAATAAATCTTTGGTTGATTTAGTGGAAAGATGTTTACTGAGAAGGGGAACTCTCTGGACAATAGCTATCTTTCTAAAGATTCTCATAAATCACAGACAAACTGTTCTGACTCCAAGGGAAAATATTTCCAACTGCTTCACTGTTAAAAAATAAGTTGGGTTTTTTCATCTTACAGAAAACAATGTCTTCTCTTGCAGCATATTTTCGTTTTTGCTTCTAGAGACTTCCCTGCTCTGCTTCTTGTCCTGCCTAACCCGGAATATCATTCCAAAGCCTAATGCCACAGCAAAGGGGTGATCCTGTGGTATCTGTTCTAGAACTGATAACCGGCTCCTCAGGAAACCCTGCTGAATCAGAATCATAGAATGGATTGGGCCGGAAGGGACCTCAGATTGTGTTCCAACCCCCCTGCCATGGGCAGGGACACCTCCCACTCTCCCAGGTTGCTCAGAGCTCCATCCAGCCTGAGCTTGGACACTTCCAGGGATCCAGCGGCAGCCACAGCTTCTCTGGGCAGCCACAGCTTCTCTGGGCACCCTGTGCCAGGGCCTCCCCACCCTCACAGGGAAGACTTTTTTCCTAATATCTAATCTATATATGCTCTCTTTCAGTTTGAAGCCATTCCCCCTTGTTCTGTAACTCCAGGCTCTTGTATAAAGCCTCTCTCCATTTTTCTTGTCGCTCCCTCAGGTACTGGAAGGCCACAGTTAGGTCACTCCAGAGCCTTCTCTTTTCCCAGGCCCAGGCTGCAGTTTTTCTCTTTTGTTTACAAAGCCCATGTGTACAGATGTTGAAACCAAAACAAGTTCACTTTTAGTGCAGTACATGATTTTACAGCAAAACAGAAAAAGTTGCCCACCCAGCCTCGAATCCAGGTCTGAATGCCCGAGGAAAAAAGTCTGGAGAATGATTTGGATAGAAGGGTGCATTCATACAAGAAATTGCTAAACATCAGCAAAGCCACCCTGGTGACAAGGACGTGAAATAGGTTAGAAAAATTAGATGGAGTCCTCCTTCCTCAGTCATGATCATGTCATCAAAGAAAGTCCTATTTCACCAGGTGGCACGCCGAAGTAACAATGACAGAAACTTCCTCAAAAGCAGCTGTGAGATGAACTGGCAGGCAGCTGGGCAGAGTTCAAATACAAAATGATGTCTTTAAATGACTTGATTCTCCAGAATTTGCTCTGATGCTTCAGCAAATTTTGCAGCCACGGGTCAGCTTGGCTCCAATACTGTGTGAGGTTCAGAGAGACACTTAAAGCCCTTGTCTTTCCTGGAGCTGTGCTGGCAAGGCAAGCAGGTTGACCTCGGTGCAAGGAGAAATGATCCTCTGCTGGGGAGGCACAAGGGGAAACAGAGCTATGAAATTCAAGAATTAAAAGCCAAAAGTCAAGCTGAAGTCAGGGTGGCGGGATCTGCCCGGATTTTGTTTGCATAAGTAATACTTTTAGAGGGCAGAAGTCCCCAAACAACACTTCCTGTCACCTCTACAGCTTAATTTGCAAAGCAAGGCCAATGCTTGGAAATGCTTTTCCAATGTTTGGGGCCTATAACAATATAATGTTTGGGACATATAATAAAATTACAGATTTGACCATAAACGCCAGGAGCTATTGTTAAAGATTTTTAGAGTTATTTTTAAAGATTTTTGGGAGTTCTTCACGCTTTGCCCCCAAACAAGCTTGTCTTGAGGGGTGTCTCTCTTGAGTGTCTCCCTGGAGAAACAGAGGCACCTGAGACACCTCGGTGGATCATGACTGGGAGAATAACAAATTACCAGCACTGATGAGCCTCTGAAACCACTGGCCAGTGAGCTGAGCCAGCAGCAAGTCCTAAATTCATCTTTGTGAGGACTAACCTTTGGATGCAGCAGGAAGATGTGTAGTTCCCACCTGCTTCTATCTGTACCTTGATGGAGATCTTCACTTCCCAAAGCCCCTCCAAGGAGCTCAGAAATACACCCCAGCCCTCAGTGAGACTCTCTGCTTTCCTTGGTAATTATGCAAACACATTTTATTACGAGCCTAATATGCCAGATAGAAGGGGAAAGTGATAGTTTGCCATATAAAGAGATCTGAGATACGCTTGAAAAAGGGCAGACTTGAAAGATATAAAATCCATCTTGTGTTGCAATATGAGGAGATCACTTCATCTGTTCGTCTTTTATTGGAATAAAAGGGCAAGTGTAGGTATTGAATTAGCTGCGTGACATGTCACAGGCTGAGCTCCAAGTATAAAAAAGAAAGATTTTGATCAAATTCACGCTTGCTTCAAGGTGTAAAAAGGATGATGTGAAGAAGTAATTTTGCAAATTTAAGCAAAATTGGTTTAGAGCAGAATTTGACAGCAAATAGAGACAGCAAATGTGACAATCCCACCCTCACCAACCAAGCAACCTACAGCAAACAGCAAACCAAGCTGCAGGGTCTTGTCACTGCTGCTCCCTGCCCTCCTGCAGCCCAAAACAGGAACTCTCCCAGGGCATTTAGCACATCGCTCTGTGAGCAATGGCAGCTCACAGCCCTTTGGCCTCAAAGAATGGCAGAAGAGAGCTGAAGACAGGGGCCCAAGTGGGTACTTCTGCTTGAGGGGTGACTCCTAATCCTGTTTGGCTTTTGAACCTAATCACAGAGGATCTGGGAGAAAGTGATGCTCCTAATGCAGGAGAGGTGCAATAGTCTCATGTTCAGCTCCTGACAGGCTGAATTTCTTCTTCAAGTGCTAAAAGTCAAGCAGATAAGTCAAACTCGTTTCTCTATAGATTCTCAGTTTGCCTAATTGCAGACTTCCTCACAAGTACCGTGCTCATGGAGGACTCAGAAGACATGAAGCTATTTTTACTCTTCATTTAACTCTTCTCAGCCATTAGCAACTGAGAAGTTGTGATTAGTGCTGCGAGCTCTCCTGTAAAACAGTTATCCTGTGAATCACTCTTCACTGACAGGGCTCTGCCCACCTTCCCACCAGCCTCACCAGGTGATAGCCTACTATTATAACTCCTCCAGGAGACTGTTATTTCATGGAGACAATCCTTTTCTTCCTCTCCTGCCTGGTAGGGAGCTGCTCTGTTCAGCTCCATGGCAAACAGAAGCTGCTGCTGGAGGTGACCCGTCCAGCCAGGGCATCCTCACAGATGGGGCTTCAACTGCTCACACAGCAGAGAGCCACAGGGAATGGTCCTGCTGGCTCCAGGGAGCTGATAAAGCTGGAAACAAATAAATGTCACCCCAGGCTCCTGGAGATTCGCTGTCCAGGATGTGCAGGGGGATCTGAAGTCATGGGTCTGGTTTGTGAAGTTTTCCCCACGAGCACAACTGCCCTTGCTTTAGCCACCTCCAGCTGGATCAGGAGGGCATTCTCCCAAATACAAGGAATTCCCTCCAATGTCTGGGGCACACAGCACTCCTGTCCCTGCTTGTCGGCCAAAATCAATGCCCAGCAGTGCAAAATCAAAGCACAGCAATCTGAGTGTCTCTCTCGTGCTGTGCCTCATCAGGAGGAGGAAGCAGGAGCAGATCCAGACCTGCTGCAACACCTCATCCGGCTGTCCCAGGGGATGGGATGGGCTGGCCTGGGCTGAGCAGGAGCATAGTTATCCACAAATACTGCTATTGATCATGGGCAGGTTGTGCTGGAGAGGAGCTGCAAATGACAACAACAGTCGTCATCATTCTCATGGCTTTATTTGATCACACAGACAAAGCCCAAAATGTGACGATAATAACAGGAACCCCCTGTGGGCATCTTTGATTTTCTCTTCATGAAATCACACGTTTTGCTGTTGTTTCTGAAAAACATTAGATGAGAATCATTTCAAGGCCAATTAGGTTTGAATGTTGCCAGTTTGTGGAGA
Organism: Dryoscopus gambensis; assembly: GCA_013389985.1. NCBI lineage: Eukaryota > Metazoa > Chordata > Aves > Passeriformes > Malaconotidae > Dryoscopus > Dryoscopus gambensis. Next base: position 564,639 of record WEIT01035649.1, read on the forward strand.
AAGGATGGAGACACAGCCTCAGCGAGCTCCTTTTCTGCCCAGAATCTGGAATCAGGGGCAGAGCTCCACATCTGAGTCCGATCCTGCCTTCCTGACTGCCTGGACCTGTGCCAGAACTCAGGATTTTCTGATTTTTGCCACATCCCAGCTGACTGGGAGCTAAATAAACAGGCTGGATTCAGATATCACCACCAATGTGTTATCATATTTCCATTAAGATTGGTCTTGACAATCCTGGAGGTCTTTATCAACCTTAATGATTCTATGATTCTATGCCACCACCTAAATCAAAATGAGTGGAGGAGCAACAGGGCCAAAATCCACTCCCCTCCTCTAACTGAGTGCACTTGTATCTTGCTGTCTCCAGCTAATTATTACAGCCTGTGTTTATGTGGATCTTTTTGCCAACCTATAAAATAGCAGCAAAACCTCATGCTTGGTTTTGGCATTGAGCAAACCTCTCAAACAAACTTCCCTTGAAACTCCCTAGTTCTTGCAGCCTGTGGATTTGTCCTCCAGGGTGTCCTGACCCTGGAGGTCAAACCCATATAGGTTTGGTCCTATATGGCTTAAATGACATTAATCGGTGTTTCCATTGCTCCAACAGCAAACCCCATTCATGGGTGTAATTTTTAACCTGGCACAGATGAATGAAATTAAATCTGCATGATGATATCCAGGGAAATGTTTTTGTTTTGGGATAAATTAAGGTAGAGGGCTAGTGGTGCAGGTTGCAATAAACCTGCAGGAAACCTGCTGTTGCTGCTCAGAGCTGCCACGCCTGGCGCCAGGCTGAGCGCCTGCAGTGCAGGGAGGCAGATCATTCTGGACGGGATGCACAATATGTGTAAATATTGTGCATGATGGGGTTTGGCCAGCACAAGGGGTTTGAGTCCCCAACATGAGCAGCAGCCTTTACTTTCCCTCCCCACCTCTACCCACAGAGGATTTCCCTCCACAGAAAGAAGACATAAATCCCCAGGTTTATAATCGATTCTGAGCGTGGGGTGAGAGGATGTTCGATGTTAAATGTTTAAATTAAACACAGCAACTTGTGCTATTCAGACAGAAACCCACTCCCCTGCGAGGCTTTCTCGTAGGTGTGTTTAATGGGACCAGCTTTGCAGCAGCCAAAATCAATGTTGAGTCTGCTACAGCACAGCCACGGGGCTGAAGCTGGAGAATGTTGTCTCATGGGTTTTGTTGTGGGCTCCCAGCTCAGCCTGTGGTGAGGGATGTGCATCCCAAAAACTCCGAGGCAGCTTCTTAGTTAAGGATTAAAATTTTCCCAAGTACTTTGCTATAATTGCATGCTTCTCCTTAAATTAAATGCTTGAATAATTCTAGAAATTGGTTTGAGCTAGAAAATGCTTCACCTCCAACTATAATTTGCTAGGAAACAGGTAAAAAAAGGAAGAGCTCAAGCAAGAATAGCTAGCACGAGTATAAAGAGGTTTGGGAGAGAGGAACTAAGTGTGAATATGTACCAATAATAACTCACATTTATGTTACTGTCACAGAAGCCTGAAAATAAAATCCATGAACAAACTGGGATAAATATTAAACCAGCATTTATGATCACTTTCATTTCAACAGTGCAAATACTTAAACATATTAAAAAAGATTTTGATTTTCTAGATACTCAGAGGTTTTGTAGGCTCTGTCAAATTTGATTCGAGTCGATGAAGAAGTCTGAATACTCTGTATAAATATGCAGCTTTGTAAGCCTTGTGCCCAGCCCAAAAAGCAAGATATTTTTAAGCAGCAGACTGGAAATGGCATCCATACAGCCTCCTCATGGTTGCTCTGGAAATTTGGACAAGAAAGAGAAGCTGCATGGGAGTGTGCAGAGGGTTATAACCTGTGCTGAAGCAGAGGTGGGAGGTCCAACCAAAGCCCTCACTCCAATCTGACACATTTCTGTGTCGGTTCATTTGACAATTCAAGTGTGACCTGGGGCTGGAGGCTCAACAGCTGATAAAAGTCTTGTGATGTTGAGGCTGCCCAGCTGGAGGGGGTTGGGTGCCCATAGGGCTCTCCTGACCTGTGGATTCCAGCCCTCAGGAGCTGCTCGGCTTTGTCCCTGCCCTTCCCATGGCTGAAAGAGATGAAACCTCAGGGAGGGATATCCAGGGCAGGAGCAGGCATCACCTCCTCCCTGAGGCAGCAAGGACTGCTCGGAGCCATGGACTGCTTCCCGTTTGAAAATTAGATAAATTTAACCAATACAGGAATTTGCAGCATGAAAGGGGTCGTGAGGAGGCTGCAGGGTGCTCTGTGCTTGGGTAGCCTCAGCACAGGGAAAAACCCACATCCACTGAGGCTTTGGCCACTGATTCTGGAGCTGGGAAGGTCTGACAGCATCAGGATTGACCAGGGTGTTCATTGGCCATGGATGCTGGTGCTCTTTCATTTTCAGACTTGCAGACGTGGTTGCAAACTTGGAACTTTGTTTGACTCACGACTAGAAGGAACATATGATTATTACAGCATTTGGACCCAAGTATCAGTAAAAAACAAAAGCAGCATATGAGGCAACATATGGTAAATATGTATTTAGAAGCACAGAAAGTAGACAAACTCATCTGGGTCAAGATTTAATCAGATAATGTTTGGTTTAGACTCAGCACTAATGCTGCTTTGGAAGCATATTACATTTGGAATCAGTATTTAAAACTCTGTTACAGGCAAATGAAAATAAAAACTAAGAAAAAAAATAAAGGAAGAGTGGCAAATTCACGGCATGGCAAATATATATTTCTTTGGCAACCACAAGATCAAGTCTAATTAATCTGCACTCACCCACTTTCTTTATGCTTCTAGTACAAAGGGCTAGAGTAGGTGTGTAATGCAGTTAATAACTCATTTCCTTTTGGTTTCTTCATCTTTATTTATTAATTCCCAAATTCCAGATAGACCTACCAATATCATCTTAGACTCTGAAGAAGGTCCTGAAAGGAGAAGAAGGAAAGCTCTGATCATGCTGAAACTCCTTTGTGCTTTAATGAAAGTCCTTCTGGTTCAAGGGGCCTTGCAGGTTTTTAGGTAAAATATTTTCCCCCAAAGTCAGTGAATCACAAAACAGTCAGTGCTCTCATGGCTTGGGGTAATCTTTTAAGAGCCCTATGACCCTGTAGAGGTGATATCAGCTAATGTTTTCCCAGTACCTTTATAGTTTCCCAGATCCATCAATACGTGACCTTTGGCAGGCTCCATAAGCTCATGCACATTGTTCCAGCAGGCAAAATGCACTGATCACAACCAGATCTCTCTTACTGAGGTGGCGACAATGGAGTAACCCCATTATCTGTAGGCTGGGAAACAGATCAGCACCCATCCAGAGTCTTTTCCTCAGCCAAAGGGTTACAGCTTCAAGCCATGAATAACACAAGATACGTGGGAAACCAGCCTGTGCATGCGTGAGACTCGTGGTACATATAATATCCTCTGAATCCTGAGGGATGGTGTGGTCCAGATCTGTTCTCCACCACTTATTTGCCCCCCAGACCATTGCACTGCAGATGGCCCACCGTGGAATCCCTAGTGCCAAGCCAAATCCAGCCACCCACAGGGCCTCTCTCACCTGCTTTCCATCACCTCCTGCTTGAAACAGTGCACGCCTTGCGACTTTTCATTGTTCTTCCATTTGGTTAAATATTCACAAAACGTCTCCTCCATTTGGTACAGGGTTCCCTACCCAGTTTGCACTAACAGGTATGAATTCATTCATGTAGTGAGAACTCAAGTGGGAACACAGTAAAGATCACGGGAGAGGGCAGGCACTGCACAGCAGTTGAAGTCCAGGACAAGGGATTTCTGAGCAGACGTGTCTTTCTTCGAGAGTCAGTTTTAAGTTAGGATCAGGCATTTGATGTGGTCGCTGAATTTCCTACATATTTATGACTCTACACATGAGAAAAGTTGTCAGCTTAGAAATGAGACGAGAACAGTTTGCCGCTCACTCCCCGTTTAACAAAGGCACCAGGTGGCTGGCAGAGACGCTGGATTACTTCATTAGCAGCAAGCAGAGCAGAAGGCTGGCTGTGAACAAGCAGTGCTGAAGGAAGCCAAGCAGATGAAGCTGCGGGATGGAGCCCCTCCAAGTGCTGAAAGGAGAAGGGAAGATGGGCCAAGCCGGTGAGAACACCCTGGCACCTCTTCCAGGCACTCACGGAGCCCTCAAACACCCCTTTCTTACATCTGTGAAACCATCTCCCGTCGAGACACACGCTCTGCCTCAGCCTCTGTGTTACCTTTCTGAACAAGGGCTGCCGTCCACAGGACAGCGATTGCAGCAGCCCCCCCGGGAGCCATAAACCACGCAGACATATGGCTCTGCTCCTCCACATCTGCTGGGGTACGGCTGCCTCCCTTCTCACACGAGATGCCCAGCAAAGATGGAGATGTGCTGTAGCGGCTCACGGGTACCTATGGCTTTGGAGGGAATCGTTCCACTCTCCTGGTTTTTGGGCCATCTCTCCTAATTCCATCAGATTATGGCGTTACTGAGGGTAGGAGAGGCAATAAGCTAATGCATCAGCCTTTCAGGCTCGGGGGGATTTGCTACCCTCCTTTGCCTTGTCTCACAGAGATGCAACGTGATTTGACATGGATATTGGGAACCAGCCCTGTGTAGCTGGGAAGCCAGGAGCTTCTCCTGGGTCCTAGAATTAATTAATTAATGTGTCCCTCTGGTTTAAAAAGGCACACAAAATATCAGGCTTCTGGGGCACCTGGAAATTCTGTTACCAACAGGTATTAAAAAGCATGTGGCTTGCTGCCTGCCAAGGACATCAGGGAAATGAGAAGGGAATATCTCCAATTTTAACAGAAGAGAAGATTCAGAGAAAGGGTCACAAAGCTCTCTGACAGGGCATGCTGCCCCTCAAGGTGCTGTAAATAGCCACAAGCCAATGACAGCAATTACTGGAATGTTTTCCCTTTCCTTCTTGGTGGAGATTCAACGAGCCCTGGCAGTACAGGTGACGTCGTGCATTGTTGTAACAGCACGGGAAACTCAAACACAGTTCTCAGGCCCTCACTTGGGCTGAACACAAGGCAATCCTTTCCAAAGCAATTGCAACCCCTGTGAGCTCCAGGGGAAATCCAGAAGCTGAGTTTGTTCTATGATCTCTCCTAGTTTTACTCAAGTGAGGACTGCAGCAGGCAAGGTGTGGCTGCCAAGCCTTTCTTTGGGGGGCAGCCTGGGTGTCTCCCTCCCTCTCTGCCCCAGCTTAGCAGTGATCTTGTGCTGACCCGCTGCCCATTCGTCTGCTGTGCTCACCCTTCAGAGCTGGCATTGCAGACAGGGTAATCCTCTTTCATGCCTCTAACTTTAATTAATAGGTCTCTTTCACACTCCAGTGAGAGGAGCCCAGTGGTCCTTTCTGCTCTTCTCACAAACCAAATTAGCCATCAAGTCACAACTGGGAAATTCAGCATCTCTCTGCCACCATGGTAATTAATCACCAGCTCAGTTTAAAGAGCTCTCTGGTTTGCCCAGGACAGCAGCACTGAGGGAAAGGAAAAACCTGAGGAGCTGTGAATGGGGATCTTAATACAACGTTATTGTGAAGTGGATGAGGCCTTGAGAACAGGTTTGCAGGCTTGAAACACAAACAGAAAAAGATGGGAAAAGAGGAAAGCTACATCTTCTTCACAGCAGCCAAGTTCTGCTGCTGGTTTGAACTGGCATGATCAAAAGGAGAGAAGACTGGGAATATTCTTGCATTGTAATCCATGTAATTGTGTTTTTGGGGCAGGTCACTTTGAAAGTCATTCTCTATTTACATGTTAGAGGTCCAGGTGAGCTGGCTTTGAGTGTGAACACAGTGTAGTCAGTACATCCTTCACCAAAACCTCTCTGTTGCTCCTCTCCTGCCCACGTGCCACCAGTCACAAGGTCTCACCCACCAAAACATGTCACAGCAGGTGAGCAAGGACCCTTCCCAGCCGCCGTCGGGGCATGATGGAGAGGAGTGAAACCTACAGCCTCTGCCTAGCATGAATAACACAGGAAGAGCAGGACTGCTAACGAATATGGCAAAATGAGTAGCTAAAGCCACAGGGACCATTTCATAATGCCTCTGGAAATGTGGAGCTGCTCGCCAGTTTTCCCTCACTGCTATTTCACAATGCCGGCTGATTAAATTTTGCTGTCTGGTATTGAGTCTAAATAACAATGAATAACTTATGAGGAGCTCTTCTAATGAGGCACACGCTGTTCCTGCGATTCACTCAGCGTTGGGATTATTGCTCACCAGACCCAGCGGGGCCAGCCAGGTCTCCTGCCCATTTGCCATAAATCCGGGTAACAGTTGGTGAGGATCTGTAGCTGCCACCCCCGTGCCATCCACAGCTGGCTCACAGCTACCTCAGGCCATGGATTGGGACCCCAACCTTTGCTCCCACATCTCTGGGCATCGTGACCAGCTGTTGCATTGACAGGGGAAGTGTCATGGGAGAATACAAAACCAAAATCCCACCAGCCACCCTAGAAGCATTCAGCCTGTCCCACCAGCTCTTTCTTCTTATCCAGCTCTTGTTAGGTTTTTTTTTCCTGCTGAATGAAAATCTCCACCAGAATGAAGGGCTGGACAAGATAATTTAAAATGTTTTGAGTCCTGCTGCAGGTTTTAACTCTCCCAACCCCCATTCCTAGTGGAGGGAGCCAGCAACTCTGCCCAGAGGGGGTGCAAAATGTCCATTTGCTTTGCTTAGCTGAGGCAGCAGGAACTCCACCACCCCTCGCTCTGCTTTGCTCTGGGTAGGGGTGATGCTTAAACCAATCCACTTCGATACAAACCACGTAGAATGCTTCACAAAGGCAGCTCTGGATTCCCCGGGCTGAAATGCACTTAAGCAGCAGCTTTTGTGCAGCTTTAGCTCTGATGATCCACGATCAGATGGGTGGTGCAAAGTGCCTGTCTCTCCTCCAGACTGGGAGGCAGCGATTTCTCAGCCCAAGTGCTGTGAGTGCATCCGAAATGCATGAGGAGCTGTTTAAGCACCAGTTGCCAGAGCCTGCCAAACAAGAAATAGATTTGCCTTCTGCATTCAAGTGAATTTTTATTTTTGTCAATCTTGCCACTCTTATAACATGTCCCCCTGTGAAATGTGTTGAGCTGAGATAACTGGGCATAATGGATCCTCAGGGATTTGCAGTGGCAAGAAAACAATCTTGATATTCACGATGAAAAATGTCAAGTAGTTTTGTAGTATCAAATGATGATGGTTTTTACATTCTGTCTGTGGAGAGTAAGCTGGGGAAAAAGCTAGACTGTGAATTTATGTATGTGTATGTGTATTTACTGCAACCACTGATCAGATCAAGAAAGCAATGAGGAATCTCAAACAAGCCTCATTGTTTCCCCTACACACCCCAGGACTTCTTTCTGTATTTTTTTTCCCCTTCTAATTACAGTGATGGTATTACCCAAATTAGCAGCAGAGAGCACAGCACACAGAAAACCTTTTCAGGACCAGGTGTGATGGCAGTGAGACAAATGCCACTGAGACCTGGCAGGATGCTGTCCCAGGCAGGAGGAGAAAACACATGGGATTTGGGGAGTCCCCTCTGTTCCCTGCAGCTACAGGATCCCCCAAACAGGCAATTCTTTGTTTATTTAGCCTTTGTGGATCACAATCTAACTGCAGCCTAGAGTTCAGAGCACCTGTGAGGAGTCCATGTGTGGGGAAGGCAGTGGGAGGAAGGTTACCCTCCAAAGGGGATTAATTAGGAGAAAAGCAGCTGGTGGACATGGGATAAATAAGAACTTAAGGGTATAAATGAGTATGAATGAGATAAGAACATTTCTCTCTCGGCTCCTGGTTCTACCATGTGTTTTTGCTATCTGCCATCTTCTCCAGCAGGGATAGTACTTACAAAACCTGAGTTAGTGAAATGAAGCCTATTTTCCAAACATGTGCTGCTGGCTGGGAGGTATGATTTGAGTTAACTCTGTCTCTCTAGTGTGAATTTCTAAAATGTCAAGTAAAACTTCTTAGTTCTGAGAAGATTTGTGCAGAAATTTTGGTTTAGGAGAGGGCCAGAGATGGGGTTGAGCACCAAGACCCTGCAGGGCTTGAAGTCAGCTGGATTGCACAGGTGCTGAGCAAGGAGATGTGAGATCCACCCCTCCTTGGGTTTCAATTCAGACCTGAAGCTCTTAAAATTAAGTGATTTCACCAATGTTTGCATGATCTTATCTGAATTCAAAACTGAACCTGTCAAGATTTGGCAGCACTTGGGGCTGGTACAGAGTTTTAAGTTCATCTACTTGTTCGTCGTGTTACACTGAATAAAAATTTAGCTTTTTTAATATTTTCCAAGGTACTTTCCAGTCTGGGTCAGTTTGACATCATTACCCAGGTATGTAATAGCTAATCAGGCAGCAGGACAGCAGGAGGACGCGGCTCTGGGCTCGGTGGGTTGTCAGGAAGCTGCGTGGGGTGAATTTGCCCACAGACACCCACGGCTGCACTTGGTGCCTGTGTGTGAGAGAAGGGAAAAAGCTCCTGGCAGTGAGGTGGGGAATGCTGTGGAGCAGAGAGAGGGAAGGGAAGCCCCTAACACTCCGCCTGTCAGACAAAAGGTTAGCAGGAGTGATCTCTCCCTGGTGCCTTCTTAACCGCCTGCTCCCAGCGACGCCCTTCAGCTGGCTGCAGGTAGCAAAGGATGGATTCCCACTATTTCCACAGATGTTTAGGAGTTTTAATTACATCCGGCACGTCAAGAGAAGCCTAAATCAAAACACTTGGCACGGGGGAGGTTAAATGTTGCTCTTTTCAAACTACATATTGTTTTTGGGTTTATCTCTATAAACAGAGTATTACGGAAGCAAATGTGGCCACGCTCAGTGAGCGCTTCCTCCTTAATCCACCTCAGCATTTGCCCGCTCTCAGTTGGTTTCTGCAGTAATCACATTTCCTTTATCTTTAATTCATAACCCAATCTTTCATTTAAAGTGTTTCTTTCTTCTTCTAGCCCAGGGTATGAATATTCCTGCTCACGCCTCTTGCAATACACAGCGTAACCTAATGCCAGAGGGAAAGTGAGGTGAATTTTTGCAGTGCCAAACTTCCGAAGGAGGCTGACATTTGAGGAAGGATTCAGGTGCCCGAACAAACATCATGTGCTGCTTTGGAACCCCCCACGGTAGCTGAGGCATCCCCAGAAGGGCTGGAAGACGTGACAGGAAACCTCTGGGATGACACGTCCTCGTGGGGAGCGTGGTCCCCAAGGTTGGCTTAATAGAGCAGAGAGAGAATGACAGTGTCACAGCAATCATTCCTGACGCCGAGACAACCCAGGGGATGATGAAAACCTCCTCTCTGGCTTATTTCATTCAGGCATTTTGGGGAGGTGAGGCCAAGAGCTTTTAGCCTTTGCAGTGTGAGAGGGGCAGATGCCTGGGGAGGGTTGTCCCCCATTTTGGGCTAGAAGGGGAGCCAAGGGCCCTGGCCCTGCAGCCCTGGGGGCTTTAAAAAGCTCAGATCTCCCTTTAATCTACTGACAGGATTTGTATAAGAATTCTACGAAATCTGGTAACTAAAGCTCTCAAGAGGTAGAGGATTTGTGTGATCCTGGGTGGAATAAGCTAAGATGTTATTTCTTTGGAAACCTAATCTGGCAGAGACGTGGGTAAAACCCCCCAAATCCCAAAAAGCCCTATTTTAGGCTGAAAACGTGCAAAAAGGTGTATTTTAAAAGAACTGGACTCCAGGTATAGGATGGGTGCTTTTTCCCAAGCTGCACAGACAAGTAGGGAGTTTATTTTAATAAATTTGAGCCTTGTGGCTATGGATAGGTGGCAGGAGGGGATGTGGATGGGAGAGACCCCGAGGGCAGCTGTTTGGAGGAGGAGAGTTAATAAATCACCTCCCAAAACTGCTGCCCCGCTGTCCCATCTCCTACTGCACTAACAGCACTCCTTTCCCACTTAGGAAAAATGATTTTCCTGAGTCTGGGTTCCCTGAGCTCTGTTACTTTGCAAATGGGAAGCCAGAAAAACACAAGAATAAACCTTAATAACCTGCAGCTGCCTTCTGGCACAGGGCAGCGTTTGTGATGCGATCTTCCCTTAACATCTTGAGCCTGTGGATGCTTTGTCCTGCTGAAATGAGAAGTGTGGGCGATGCCAGGCGGGCGGGTGTTGGAGAGGAAATGAGCAACATGAAAGGAAAAATAATAAACAAATGCCAGCCTAAATTAGCAGCAGCAGTCTGGGAAGTGGGTCCATTGAGCAGTTTGTCTGTGAGTCAGATCACAACGTGCCCGGCTCATTCCCACTGCTTCCCCCAAGAGCCCATGAACAGAAAAATAATTCTCTAAATACCATTATTTGCTTCTCGGAAGAGCCTTTTTCTCCCCTGAAATAAACAGAAATAAAATTCCACAACAACTCTATAGCAAGTGAGCATGAAGCTAAATACATTGCATTAATCTGCTTTGCAATTTTTTCTTTTCTTAATGTGCATTCCTGAAGAATAAACCCATTTTTCCCAGCTGGAGAGGGGCTGTCCTTGAGCAGAAGCTGCAGCACGCACAGCCTGGGCTGCTCCTTTGTCACTGTCCTGGTGTGACCCAGATTCACAGGGGATTTGTCAGCACTCGGGGGAATGAGACCAAACACGCTCAGGGAAAGGCTGGTCCACATTTAGGGAGGTTTTGTATCACTGGCCTCACTCTGGGCTTTCATTTTCCCTGGATGGGCTCAGATGGCCCATGTGTAACTTGGAGACTGCTTTCTGCTGCTGGGGAAAATTGGGCCAGGTAAATAAAACTGAGAAAAAAACCGGGGAAACCGTTTTCCCTCTGGGAAACAGGGCAAAGCAGTCTGAAAAAAACCTGCCCCTTGGTAAGTTCCATAAAAAAGTCTGGAGCTCTTACTGTTTTTATAACTTCTTTTATCCCTCTGGTAGGACAAGCAAAAGGGAAAATACAACCAAAATTTGCATTTAGTTGCTTGCAAAAGGAATAATTTGATGATCTAAATTTAATTCCATTCCTACACCCAGATCAGCTGCTGGAGCCTGGGAAATCCCTCTGGTCAGTGTGTGTCTGGCAAGAGATATAAATCATCTCACATTTATCCTTTTAGGAACTGAAAATTCCTGGTATAAGCAAAAAATAATTCACAGATATTTATGAAACTGAAGGGAAAAAAACAAAAAAAAAAAAAGAAAGAAGACCTGCAAAATGAAAATTTAGAGGTCTGGTTCATTCCGATGGAAACAAGTTGTGCAGTTCCAGGTTTTCAGCTCACTGAAGCCCTAATTAATATTTTTTTTTTCCTGTGCAGAATGTAAAATCTCGTTGTTACATTTTGGGATAGGGAAAAAAAATGATGTTATTGTTATGAGATTGAAAAAACAATCAGAATCTTTCTGCCTTTCAGCGTTAATGAGGTACAAAAAATAACAAAACCTTCGTTGTGCAAACCCATCTGCTGTTCTGAACTTGGAGGTTTTCCCCCATCTCCTCCCTTTCCCCTCATCACTAATAGCCCTGTAAAAATGCAAAGTACTTCACAGAGGCAGAAAGGAGATGTGGCCTTCGAGATAACACAACATATTTGCAACTTCGGGCCAAGAGGCATCGGCGGCTCCGAAACTCCGCTAATGAGAGCAACCTTGCGCTTCGCGGGAATGGTAATCAGTTAGACACACAGAGTATTAATGATGTTCTTTTGCCTAATTAGATTAGCAAAACACGAGCGCAGCCACCTCGGATTTTCCCCTCCAGCTCTCCAGCCTGTGCTCCCAGGGAGCACCACCCATCTGGCTGCGGGATGCTCTGGAGGGAGGCGATTCCCCAGGAGCAGGGAGCAGCTGGGTCCCGCCCGTGCCCACAGCCCCCTGTGCCCACCCTGGGGACGGGCAGCAGAGCGACGTGGGAAGATTTCTAGTTCTCCCTACAGCTTTTAAATTCCCGGGGCTGGAGGCAGAGGTTTAGCAGCTCTCAGTCCCACAGAGCTGGAGCACACAGTTGTGCCAGTGGAGCTCAGGGACGACCAGATGCTCTCTAGCATTCACAGGATTCACAAGGAGTCTAAAACCCAACTGGGCATTCCCAGGAGCCATCCCACGTGGAGCTACTGGGATCTCCAGGAGAGCAAAATAACAGAGCTGTGGAAAAATGAGAGGAGCCTTATCTTCGAGAGAAGAGCATCATAAGATTTAGAGCAAGACAAGAAGCAGATAAGGTGCCAGAAACACTCACAAGTCCACTGACCTACAAAGTGTGAGACCCCTGAAAAACACTAATAAACTGGGCCTTCATCGGTTTTCCTCCTGGTTATCTGATGGATGCAGATGCAGGTAGCACACTGCTGAGGGCCCTGCTCCCAGCACACAGAAAAATGAAAGACACTGCAATTACTTAATGAGGGAATATTCTTAGAACAGATCCAAATGAAGTGTTGAAAGGATTGCACAAATGATCTTCCCAGATTGCTGGTGGGCAATTGGGGATTACCACATTTAGAAATTTTTAAAAAAAGAAAGATGAAAGTAAGGTTTTACGATATTGTTAAAGAAAGATGAACCACACCTCACAAGGGCCCAGACTGGGTTTCTTTAGCAGCTTGAACTGTCTCTCAGGAGAAGCACAGGGAGCAGCAAGTTTTTGAGAAGTTAGATGGACAGCCCTCGATGTTAAAAAAGCACAAATCTATCCTTTTTTGGTTTATCAAGCTCAACCCTACTGATTTTTCTTTTCCTCACAGAGTAAAGCAAAAGTTAGTGTCTGCATCTCCCAAGATGAATCCTCTGCCAATCCATCCTTAGGAATGAAGGCATGCAGAGACAACAAGTACTTTACTTTTTCTATTAAAAATGCTTTCATAGCTATTTTTTAGGTGATAACTGAACAGTTGGAACTGGCACAGGGTGCCCAGAGAAGCTGTGGCTCCCCCGCCCCTGGAAGTGTCCAAGGCCAGGCTGGACGGAGCTTGGAAGAACCTGGGATAGTGGAAGGGGTCCCTGCCCATGGCAGGGGGTGGAATGAGATGAGCTTTGAGGTCCCTTCAAACCATTCCATGATTCTATGAACTACAGGGCAGATTTTGTCTGCAATGCCACAGAGGCCTGGGTAGCTCAGGATTTTCAGTTCTTCCCCCTGCTGAGGTGGAAGGCTTCAGCTGTGATTTCACTGACTTTCAGAGCGTTGCTCCACTTGGAACAGATTTTGTATTCTTAAACCAGAAAGCCAGAATAGTAAGAGACCACATTTTTCATATTAGTTTGAAGCAGGGCACATTAGTATGTTGAACACTCATGTCTGGAGCTACAGTTTCTATAGTTACTCGTGCATCAGTGTTTCACTGAACTACTGCAACATTCATTTTACAGCAGCTCTGCTTCCCCCTTACTAGAAGGAGAGGTTTGCAAGAGAATTTGAGGTGGGTTCATCCCATTGTATGCACTTTCAGGAGGTTTCTCAGGACTCTCTTAACTGACAGAGTGTTACTCGGTAATGAAGCAGGTGAGATGTAACTCAAATTTTAATTTGTGAGATTCCTTTTTTCCATGTGTCTCTAGGAAATTGGACAGCAGGTCCCTGGCTGGGGAAGACATGCAGCACCTCATTAGAAGGAGCAGGATGGTCTCATTTTCCTCTTCTAAAATTGCTGCTTGCAGGTCAATAGGAAAACTTGAGGGAAGGCAAGAAAATTTTAGTGTCTATTCTGTTCCAGAGAAAATTATTTTGGCCACAGAAAATGCCAGCACATTCTGCTTCCTCGAATTCCCTGGAACTGTGTGATGGAAACTCAGTTCTGCTCCCACAGCAGAGCCACAGCCACCCCTCACACCTCCTGGCCACCCTCACGTTTGCTGGGCTGAGGCTGCCCAGGCTGGTAAGACACACACACTTTCCTTAACCTGCCACTCCTCCTTTTTTCTGTTTGGTTTTAAAGAAAGTCAGATAATTTTTTAATTATGAGCCTTACCCAGAGCCCACTGGGCTCAGTATAAGGTTTTCCATGGAGTTCACCTGGACCAGAGCACCTGGGATTATTCTTGTGCTCCAAACCAAGCATCCTTAGTAACTTCAGGGGAGCACAGGCAGGCTTGTCTCACAGTGAGGTGGAAGGATCAGGCTAATAGCAACCCCGATTATAACATCTGAGGAAAGAAAGTCAAAATATAAAGAGAAAAACTGCCCTTTGAGTGACAGCTCAGAACCCTCCATCCCTGCTTGGGAGGGGAAAGCTTCAGATGAGAATTTACCAACTTTTGTAGAAACAATGCAGCTGCTCTGTTTGACCCCTCACCCGTTGCACAGCTTTCTGCTTACAAACTGTATATTTTCCCCTCGAAAAAACGTATCACTAGATACTAACATTTTACTTTTGGACCTTATTTGGATCTCACAAAACGTACTGGTGGCTTTGCCGCTGCAAAGCTGGAATCCAGCGCGCTGACTTGGTGCCTGTCCCTGCCCTGAAGCAGCAGGACCCGCTGCCAGCAGCGCACGGAGGCGCCGTGCTGCCGTCTCCATTGCCATCTAGCGGCTCCTTCCCCAGCCCCGCACAAATCCCTGACCCCCGGCCACGAGCAGGGGCTGACCCTCGGGAAAACGGGGAGTTCTTCCTTTTGCTGAAGTCACATCACGCCGATCACGTCCTGTTTGCTTGGTTTGTGTTTCTTTTTCCTGCCCGAGTTCTGTGAAACTAAGCGTAAAGGTGAATAGTGGGTATTTGCTCCCATTTCTGTCTCCTGAGAGAGGGAGGGCTGCAGGGATGGGGCAAGGGGAGCCGAAGGATGCAGCTGCTGGGACAGGGAGGCATCGAGCCTCTTCTGCACACCCAGGCGTAGGAGAGACCACGGCAGCAGGAGAAGGGTGGGAAGCGCTGCAGAACCATCTGTGTGCCACTCAAAGCTTTTATTTACTGGCATTTCACAACCTCCAGGAAGCTTCCAAACAAACTCCTCAGCAGGGAGGAAGACGGCTCATCGACTGCCTGGGATGCTGCCCACAATAAATAACACCCAGCTCCTCCTGCCTGCCCTCCCTCCGGGCGCTCATTTGTTTCACTTCCCCGCGGCGTCTCCTCAACACCAGCCACGGGTTTGTTTGCGTTCCCCAGCAGCGAGAATCGCCCCGAGCAAACCGCAGGTGACACAGAACTTCTGACCTTATTTACCCAGAGCAGGGCTGGCAGACACTCCACGGCTTTAACAGGGTCGGTCCGTGGATGGAGAAGGGAAATGAACATTCTTCTTCCCCAGCAGCCACAAACCTCTTTTTGCCCTCAAAAGCAACAATCTTCTGTCTCAGGAGGAGAGGGTGTGTCAGCAGGAGACACCAGCCCACAGGGCCTCGATGACACCTGATGCCTGAAGGTCCTGTAGCCACGAGGGCCTTTATTACCACTACAAATAAACACAAACCTGAGTTCCAGCTCTCCTCCTCGGAGATCCCACGATGACCTTGCAGCAAATGGCACCATGAAGTCACCCCTGCCAAGAACTGCGGCTGGGAAAGGGTGACAGCTGATGAAAAACACGCACACAAGTACCTGTGAAATAGTGGTTGTATTTCTATGCTTTTATAGCAATAAAGTACTTCATATCAGACTGGGAAACATACTTCCAAGTATTTTAAGTTACCTGCACACCTGAACAGCCTTTTTATGGAACAGGAATGCCATGCTGCTGCTTACTGAACTCCTTGACTTACCAGTCCTACAGCAACATCATAAATGCCCAACATCCCACGAGCTTTTGTTTAGCTCTGGAAAAAACACACTCAGATAAAAGCTCGTTTCATAAACAGTAAAATTGCATTTCAATATCCATAGAAAGAAAAACTTCTACCTTTCATAAATACATCATACATAAAATATGCTCCCAAAATACATTCATGCATTTCCCCATCTAGGATCCCTGCTTGTGCCCAAAGTGTCTAAGCTGGGAAGGGCAAGGCCTGGAGACAGGCTCGTGTTTGCAGGTGTCTCCAAATCCAGGAGGAGGGTGTTGGGGTTGTGTTGGGGTTAAATCCTGCATCAGTGGGTCTAATGCTGCCTCCCTGGAAAAACAGGGCTCTCCTGCACACTCTGCCCCATCAAAGCTGCACCAGCTGCCCATCCATATGCAGCCAAAAGCCACCATCCATCTCACGCTTATCACTTTTAGTGTTTCCAGCAGTTACTAGAGGTAGAAACGGAATCAGGGAATGGTTTGGGTTGGGAGGGACCTTAAAGATCATTTTGTTTCAACCCCCTGCTGTGGGCAGAGACACCTTCAGCTAGACCAGGTTGGTCAAAACCCCACCCAACCCGGCACTGAGCACTTCCAGGGATGGGGCAGGAGATGCACAGTCTGTCCCAGCCCTCGACAGGGGCTGGAAAACAAGGGATTTGGAAGCAGGAAGGTCACCGTGTGGCTTTGGTGGGAGGGGATCCGTGAATGGTCGAATCCGTCGACCTGAAGATCGACCACACTCCCAGCACCACCATCCCTGTGGAATGGGAACACTCTGAGAGTCACTCCTTTGCTAATGAAGGAAGCAACTGCCCATCCTGTGTCCATTTGTGAAAGCATAAATACCCAAAATATACAAAAACATCTACAAAGTAATTCTGAGTCGGAGCTGGCACGAAGGAAGCAGCAGTTCTGCAGCTCAGTGATGGGGGTCCCGTCCCCCGAGAACACGGTAACACAATGCACAATTCCAGGGGCTGGTCACAGCCTCCCCGGGGTGCACCTGGATCACGGGGCTGTGCAAACACTGCCAGACCAAGCACGAACCTGGCCCGATCTGCACTGAGAGGGAAGCCAGACTCGCACATGCCCAAATTCCACTTCTGCCCCTCAGAAAGGTCCTGATCAATATTGCAAGAGCACATTCAAAGGTCATTTCGCTGCCCTCTCTACTTGCAAGGAGGCCAGGTACAAGCCAGCATCCCCTTTCCACAAGGCAGTCCTGTCCCTCAGGCTACTGGTCTAGACACAAACTAAATTCACTCCAACCTTTCCATTTACCCAAACCCACTGTCTTTACAGCACAACCCAAGAGAAGCATTGCATAGATCTGTATCTCACCTCTTCCCACGCCCAGCAAACAGCAAGAACTTCAAGTTTTGCACAGAACATTACAAAAGGCATCACTTTTAAACAACACAAATTAAAAAATGGAGTGTCACCACGGTGTAAGCCCTGCAATGAGTGAGGCAGAGAGTGTACAGTGCTCGGCAGCTCTGGGGATGGCTGCCCGTAGTGTACTGATGGATTTGCTAATCAAATCTCCTCTCCCAGTAATAGGAACTTGCATAATGAGAGAAGCTGCTCCTGAACAGAGGGATTCTGTGTGCCACAGGAAGGAGGAGGACACTGCCAGGGCTGTCTGCTTTGCACGCAGTAGTTCAGGGGCCAGCTGACCCCTCTGCAATGCAGACTGCAGGACAGCAGTGCTCCTCCCAGGTTTGGGAAGTCCCGACAGGAGTTTTGCTACAGTTGGCGTTACAATTGAGATATTCAGTACAGTTGGCCCAGATCCTCTGGTGGTTTAAACCTCACATGCTCCATTGGAGTTACCAGTGATTATTTCCACGAGTGGAGAATGTGGTCCTGGCTTGTCACAGACACAGAATAAAGCTACAGTAGCCCTTTCTTTAAATAAATAACTGCACGTGGCACCAGCGCACAACTTTAAATGTGCTTCTGCCATTAAGAAAATAGCAAAGCACACCAGTGGTTAATTAAATTATTTATCTTCAACTAAAAAAAAAAATTAAAATATTACTGTTGATTTAAAAACCCCTTGGGAGACTGCATAACGTCTTCTTGTAGTATTTCTGAGGCTGAGAAAGTCTCTTGTATGTGGACAGCACTATATATCCTCTTCAGGTGGCAGTGCAGGCTTGTGCTCCTGGAGGTCACTGGTGCCATTTTCAGATGCATCTGAGCTGCCCGGAGCTGACTCTGGAGGTGGGGGTTTGTAGAGTAAACAGGCGACTATAAAGAAGGTTGTCCCGAGCACCTGCAGCCATAAAGACACCCCGTTACTCTCTGCTCTCCCCCAAAAGCAGGTGCCCACCCCACATCTCCACTGAGCTCTGCTGACCAAGCTTTGGGGAGGAGGGGATGCTGGCCAGCCTGGGCAGCAGGGCCACACACAGGGCTAGAGAGGGTAAAAACCTGAATTTAGCCAGCCCCATAGCAATGGGAATTTGGAAAATTTCAGCCCCACAGGGACACCTGGCGCACAGTGCTGCATGAGCCACCACTGCCTCAGCCTTTTGCTGGAAGGCTTTTGAAAACCTCTTCATCACAGCAGCTGCTAAACACTACTATCTAGGGCAAGTGCTTGTTTGGGAGCAGTTAAAATGATGGTTTTCTGCTAATAAATAAAACCCACAGCTCTAAGCTCTCTCATTTTCTAGCAGTGACTGGGGAATGGTTATTTACAGCCTGCCCACAATGCCATCCCTCACTCTCACTAACACACCGCACTTAGATATTTTACTCCATTTCTAGCAAAAATCACTTTGGTTGCTGTTGGAAGGAGGTATTTCATATGGTGCAATAGAAGCTGGAAGCCCAGAAAATAATGGGAATTTAACAGAACGATGGTGTCTGGAGCACCATTACCTGATGAGAAGCAAACAGGGCTTTTGCCTTCCCTGAGAAATGTCTTGTGTGGAAATTTAATTTCATCTGGGGGTGGGCCAGATCAGGACAACCCAGTTTTGTAAAATCCCTTCCCAGAGCAAAATGTTGTGTCCTAAAGACCTGGTTGCTTTATCAGGGAGTGGAGCTAAGCAGCAGCATCACCTTGTAGACCAGTCCAGCGACGAGGGTGTATCGGCTCATGGCTGAGTTCTGGTACACGAAGCAGGAGCCCTGCTCGCCACACTGGTCCTGCCAGAGCAGGCAGGATTTATCAATCATGGAGCCGAAGGCGATGGGGCCAGGGATGCCTCCTGTGGGCAGAGAGAGGAGACCTTCAGTATGGGCAGCACCAGCCCTGCAAGTCACAAGGTGCCTGCAGGAAAGCACCAGGCTGTGCTGATACCATGATTAAGAGAACTCATCCTGCAGCATCCAGAGCCACCAGGTATCAAAAATACACTGAATTTCGAGATCTGAGAATCCAGCAGGTCTTTTGGCCATCCCAACCTACATGTTGCACAAGAGCCAAAAGACACTCACAGGACTCAACCTCTGCTCTTCCTTAAAAAAAGGGCACATTGCCAGGACATTGAACCTCTGTCACCTGTGACGTGTTACAGAACCCTCCATTTGGTTTGCAAATCACGTGCAAAGGGAATTAGGTTGTCCTGGATGACAGCAAACAAAAGAAAGCATCCTCCTTTCAGCAGTGTGTGTCCTACTCCCTTCTTTTCCAACCCAGTGTGTTTTATTCTTGGGTGACAGCTTGGCACACGCCTCCCAGAACCACCAGACCATTCTGGTGTGCAAACTCCCTCTGCTCCGTACCTAGTGTTCGTACCACAATCCACTGGATCCCGAGTGCAAAGGACCTTTGTCTGTCGGAGACACACCTGGGGGAAAAAAAAGGGTTTTGTTTAAAAGTGCTGCCAGGCTGCACCTCCCTGCCTCACAACTCCAGGTCCTCGAGTGCAGCACACTTGGGCCCTCCCTGCCCTCTCAGGTTTAGGATCACCGCAGTGCAATGTCCCCCCACCAGTGCTGTAAATGTGTGTACCCCATGGCACAGGATAGAGCTTCCAATGCTGAAATTTGCTTTCCCAGCTAGACTGGGATGGGAATTATTCCTGATGTCCCCAGGCTGCCACTAACTCGGTGGTTCCCATCACACCTTTTCCATGCTTGATCCAGGAGGATAAAGCAGAGAGGAGGATACTGAGGCTTCTTGCAGTGCTGGCAGAGCACCAGGACATCCTGTGCTTACCTCAGAGTGGCAGTCAGGGCAGGAATGCTGCTGAGGAAGGTGAAGAGGATGACCACGAACATGAAGCACAGGAGCAAGGGCCTTTTTGCACAGGAGGAGGTGCATTTCCCTGGCTCTGCATCGCCAGGGCCGGGCAGGAGGGCTTTGTCAACACAACTACACTCGTGGTAGACCTGGGAAAGAAAGGCTGGTGGGGGCTCTGCTGAGGAGAGCATGGTGGCAGTCAAAGCTTTAAAAATAAGAAATTCAGAGAGGGCAGAAAGCAGCTGGTTAGACTCCCAGCATGAAGTGGAAATCAAGCTGCATTCTCAACACACCTCTGTTTCTGAACAGGTCCATTAACTAAGGGAAATTAACTCTGCTTTGCCTGGCTCTATGAGCAACATGCTGGAAGGATGAGGACGTGCATCATGTTCATTCAAGACCCAAAATGAGCACTGGGGCAGAAATCCGGTGCTTACCAAGCTCCCTGCCTGCCTGGGTGATTTTCCATGGATTTCAGCACCGTTTGACCCAGAATGAAGCAAAGATGACTGGAGAGAAGCAAAGCAGGGTGACCTCAGGGTACCTTCTGCCTTCATCCCACGTGCTACCAGAGAGCATCCACCCTGCCCTGGCTGATTTTACCCTGATTTGCAGCAAAGCTCAAACCTTCTGCAGAGCCAGCCAAATCACTCCAAAGATGTGCCACCACCCTGTTCATCCACAGTGCTTCCAGACTTACCTTCTTGCCATTCCTGAGGTTTTCAGACACCCTCCTGCAGCCGGCGTGGCAGGGGGAGTAGTACATGATGCCATCAGTGCCACAGACAGGGCTGTAGGTCTCCTGCAAACAGCCACACTGGGCATTGCAGGCTGCTGTCAGGTTGAGGTGCCCCCCTGGCAAAGCGCTGGGGGAAACACAGGAGCAGCCAGTGAGCAGCACTTCACAGAGGGAAACGGGGAGAGGAAGGGACACTGGGAGGTGTGATGGATCCCCAGGGAGCATGAAGCCAGATTCGGAAAGGCTTTCATCCCACCAAATTTTAACCATGCCCTGGAGCTATCTCTGCCCACAGTCACCAAGGGAGTTTAAGTGACCAGCTCCGAGGGTGACACTTCCATTTGGAGGAGAGATTCCCACTTTTTGTCCAGTTTATCCCACTGAATAGAGATGGAGGCTGCTGCAAAGGCAGCTGAAGAGCGGAGCATCTCCCAATCTGGGGCTGCCGATCTCCCCTCCCTTACTAACTAGGGAGTCTCTTCCATAAACTCCATCTCATTGCAAAATTCAGGACATCTATTTTCTGTATCTCAACCTCAACATCTGCCTGTAGGACTGACCAGACATCAACTTTCATCCCCAACACATGACTGCCACCAGCACTGTGGGTTTGGAGTTATCCTTTTATCCTGACCAGAGCCTCTCAGGACAGACAGAGTGGTTGTTGTTACCTTCCACTGTACATCTGGGTCACTCCTGCCATGGGCATGTTAGGGCAGTGGATAAAAAAAATGAATATGGCCAGCAGACTTGACACTGTGCAAAGCAAACACAACTTGATGATTCCTGAGCAGCGCAGTTTAAATTTATTCACGAGGAATCCTCCCAGGAATGTGCCTCCCCCTCCGGCTGGCACGACCAGATAACCTGAAAATGAAGGGGAAAAAAACCCCCACAAGTGAGCTTAGAAATGTCAGCAAGGAGTTTCCAGGTTTGAATACATTAATTGCAGCGTGTTTTGCATCTAAATGACCCCTTGTTTTCTGTGTGGCTTCTTTTGGGGGTTCAGTGGATGTTGCTGTAGTAGGTGGTTCTCTGAAACAGCTCAGGTAATGTGGCATGAGCCTGGTAAGGCAGCTTTTCCTACCTAGAGATCTTAAAACTGACTCTTTAAGGAGCACATCATGACTGCTGATGCTTGTTGGACAACATTCCCTGGTCTGTATTATGGCATTTACATGAGGATTCTCCCAGTTTCTGGATGCTGACAAAATATCTCCTTCAGCTCTGATATCCCTCCTCAGAGGAACCGTTTAGTCAGCTCTTCCTGGTGGTGCACTAGGAGGAACTACAATTATTTTGCCTTCCTCTAGAGGGTAACAGATGGCTACAGAAGTGACATATTTCCTCCTGATGTCAGTAGATGCAGCTCTGGAAATGCACTGGGTGTAGGTGTGCTGATAGGAAATGGTCCTATCTAACAGCTGAAGAGGATAGCCAGTCCACAATCAAACTGCAAAGCATTTGTCTCCACTCTAAATGAGCTAAAAGTGCTCTTCTATTTGTTAGCAAAATGGGAAAACACTGCAAAAACATGGTTTCCTTACCAAAAAAGGTGGCAGCTTCAGAGGCACTTAAACTAAACTGAGACTCCAGGAATTTGGGTCCAAACGTGGACATCCCAGCAATCAGGGTTGCTTCAGTTGCTCCTGCTAAGCAGAGGAAGATGAAGGTGGGGTTCTTGAGAAGTAGCAGCACTGATCTGGGAAAGATAAATACATTGGAATTGAATTACTGATCTCAGGCACATTTTGATCTCAGGTCTGTCCCCCTGTCTTCTACGTCAGAAGGATCACATGTAAGATGAGGCAGCATCCCATCATCCTGCAACTCTTTCAAAGGAAAAATACCAGAAGGGAGCTAATTGGGAAAGAGCTTTTCCAGTCAGTGACACAAAGAGCCTATGTGTGTGATGTAATTCACACTAAGGACACCCACGACTTCTCCGTGGATGATTCCAGCAGTAATTTTCCGACATTTAGGGTCAGGCTGAGTATTTCCTCTTCCTAAATGGGGCACTACTGAAAGGACATTACTCCTCACTAAATCTCCATCATTTCAAGGTTTTATTAGTCCCTTTTGGCAGATATCTTGGGACTCCTGACTCAACCAAGAGCAAACGTGTGCTACATCCTCACACACACACACACGTAACTCGTGCCCCCACACTCTCAGAACAATAACAACCTCTGATAACCACGGATGTTTTGTAACTCAGGGGAAATACCAAGCAAGCCTTTCTACATGGAGGAAACACCTCCCAGACACCTGAAAAGCAGACAGCAATCTTTCTGCCACAATCAAAGCACAGTTTTACTTGAAGCTTAACATATAAATTGAGTAACTCCATTTTATTTTCTTTTGACCCACTGGGATTTAGGACAGAGCCGCAGATATGCCTGAAAAATTGCCATGTGTCATTTGTATGCAGATCCAGCAACGATTCCATCCCTGAGATGCAGAAAGGCCCTCAGGCACAGGGAATGGTCCCAATTATCTCTCTCTATCTCGGATATTGGACTAAGAGGACTGACACTGCTTTGCCGGGGACGTTCTGTAACAAGCTTCAAATTCTGCCCCATGACTTTCCCCAAGCCAAGCCCATTTTTGTGCCATGGGTTATCCCATTTCTGGGATGGGTACAAATCCTGCAACAGGGATGCCAAGGGATGCTCACTGAGCAGAACGGCACGGTCACCACCTCCTGCTCTGGTGGAAATGGGAGATCAGAGAAAACCTGCCTCGGTACAAGCGAGTCAGAGACGTGCCGAGGCTCAGAGTCAGATTTATGCAACTTTACTCACATGAAGTGGAGAATTTCATTACATCAAAAGAACAAAGAAGCTGAAAGACAGAAATACCACACATTCCTACACTTTGATTACAGGGGGCTTTACACTGCCTAGCTCTTGGGATTAGTTTAATGTAGTTTTTTTATTTTCCAGATCTTTTGTGCTTGATTTGGAAGCAGAAAGCCTAATATTTTAGTCAGAGAACGCTTGCAGATCCTGTGGCTGAGGCAGAAAACAGACAGTGCCTTCACCTTTTTACAGAGAAGAGCTGCTCCCTGGCACTAGTGCGACTTTGTGCCCTTTCCCCAAAGCTTACAGGCTGGACTTGCAAGTAGGAAAATGCAGAGGAACTCCTTTCAGCACTAAGAATAAGGATTTATTCACTTCATTTAATCTGTCTGAAAACAGAGGATGTAGTTGTGAGGAGCTACGGCACACAAAACCTTACTAAAGACAACACAAACCTTTTTATCACACCAGTAGGACTTTAAACACATCCAAAATCACCTAACTCTTCAACAGCCTCGGTAGGGCTCAGTTCTTGCAGCCAAAGGATTTCAGGAGGCCCAGCACTGCACAGAGAAGAATCCCACCACCTAAAAGAGCTGGCCCTCCAAGTCTTTACTGATACAGGCAAATATAGAAACTCTTCCATCACATAGTGGTTCTCTGGGTAGGCTGGGATCGCTGTATGATCAGAGCCTGCTCCTCTGAGGAACACTGGCACGCCTGGGACACCCCAGACTGTACCAGAGTACAGACACAAGCTGATGAGTCTTTAATAAATGGACATTTACACAGTTTTACAACACGTGAATGGGGGCTTTTCCAGCACAAAGTGACACCCACTGTCACCAGCACCAAGGGAATGGAGGGCAGCATGTGCACCCCACAGGAGCATAAACCAACCTCCCTTTGCAATGCAGGGAAGCTGCAGGAAAGCCATGAAATGAAACTAGAAGACCCAACCTACACCTAATCCAAGAGTGATCAGTGAAATATTGACCACAGGTCCTCGTGTTGAAGATCAGGGCTTGCCAGGCCAGGGAGTCATCCTTACACACTCCACCCTGCAGCTTGCTGGGACAAAGCCTCCTCTCCTGGCACAGCTCTATGTGCCAGCTCTGCATGCCCTCCCTTTGAGTCCCTCTGCTCTGACAGGAGGGGTCACTCCATGAGAGCAATCATATGGAACCAGAGAAGGGAAAATGCTGTTTTATCAGGCCTTTTCAACCCGAGAGTTAAGACAGAAGTCTCTCCAGGCCAGAGGATTAGGCTGCATGGGCTGCATTCCTGTAAGCTCCTGCTCTCAGGCAGCACTGTGAATGCAGCAATTCATTAACCTCACTCAGAAAGGACCTGATGGCATGGAACAGTACTTCATTATTTCATCAGTATTTCTGCTTATCTTTGTGAGCCTGTTACTGTCCGTACTGTGAGAAAAACGTGCATGCCATCCCTGACTAAAACAAAAGGAACAGTGAGCGTCCTTTGGCCTCACCAGCCTGGTCCACGTGTCCCCAGGAGCTGCCTGCACAGATGGGATCTCCTCTTTAATGCAAGCTTCCAGAGCAGAGAGCCTTGAAGGCACTTCCCTTGTATTAATCAAAACCAGGGACCACAAAAGTCTGTTGGGTTCTTGCTTTTAAACAAAAACCACACTGAGGTCTGGGCTGGTCTGAATTGTCCGATACAAGTTCCCACCTCTGGGTATTTGTTATTCAGGAACAAGGTGTGAAAGAAGATGCTCCTGGAGGAGGATTGTCTCTGTTCCTGCTGTCAGACAGCAGAGACAGTGGGAGTTTTGTTCCAGACAAGCAAGAACAGCATCAGCCACAGGATTTCATCTCTCTCTGCTGCCCCGTTCGTGTTGGTTTTAGTCACAGCCTTATCGTTATTTAAATGCAGGTTTCGAATTCAATTTCCGTGCGGAGAACAAGCCATGACCTCGGAAAATGGCACCCAGTCAAGAATGCCATTTAATAACAGCACTGAAATCTGTTCAATGTAATATTCTTCATAAAACTGCCTTAACCCCTGGTAAACTTCCTACAAAGTCTCCAAGAATTTCAGATGGGCGTGAGTTGTTGTGTTGACACATGCTGCAAACTCCCGTTCTGAGCACCTGCTTCCATCCTCCCCTGACAGCACAACAAAGACCACAACTAAAGCTCAGAAGTAATTGCTGGCAGCAGCCTAGGGTTTGGCAACATCGTTTGCCTTTGCAGGGAGCAGCCGTCACACATGGATAAAATCTCCTCCCTAAAAACGGTCTTGGGAGAAATAATAAAAAAAAAATAAGGAAGATCCCCCTATTGAATGCAAGCTCCAAAAGGAATCAGTACCCTGGTACCTCTGCAACATCCAGAGCCTCCACGCCAGCTAACCCCAAGCAATAAATAAAGCAGCACCTCTCCCCCTGCCCTCCATTTAAATACAACTCAACACAACAACAAAAAAAGTCATAAAATATTTCAAAAATCCTTAACAAAAATCTGTGCTTAAAAGATCTCATTTTATTTTGGCCACTGCTTTGTTCCCATCACAGAGCCGTGCAGCAGCTCAGGATTAAGCAAGCTGCTGCGTCACTGCCTTGCTGGAGAGATAAGAAGTAGTAACACATTAGAGGTGGCTGGAAGATGTGAAGGCAAAAGAAAAAAAAAGGAAACGAAGAATAAAAGAGAAAGGGAACTGGAAGTTACAGTGTGGTATACCTTGTTCCCTGGATTTGGAAAGGAGCTGTGAGAATCACAGGGCCTGTTTCATCTTGTTTCTCATTAAAAATGACAAAACAGGATCTAACACAAGTAAAAATAGAGGAAAGGAAAAAAGCCTCGAGGGGCTGGGGAGGAGGAGCCGTTGGAAAACACACAAAATTGGGCCAGGTGAGGCCAGGCAGAAGCAGACAGGCAGAAATAACGCTGCGGGGGAGAGGGAGGGCGCTGGCAATGCCTGGGCATCTCCCCTCACCTAAAGCCTGGCATCAAGCCACTCTTGGTGAAACTCAGCATGTGGCACAGGACTGCAGGTGGACATGAGCTTCTGAACACCCAGATGGGAGCAGCAACTTGTCCCCTGCTCCCCGATGTGACCCCCAGCACCAGTTCTAGTTCAGCCTCTTTGCCGAGGGCTCCCAGACCCTGACGGGACCTTTGACCCCTCCTCTGCAAGAAAGTGTCATTGCTTGAAGATGGGCAAAACCCTTGAGCTGGCAGGGCTGAAAGGAAGCTCAGCTGGGGCTCATGACTCTCTCCCCTCTGGGGAGGGCTCCCTAAGCTCTGCGTGGGGTGGTTTTCTCACCGAGGCAGATCTTTCACTGTTTTCCCAAAGTCCGGATCCGACGCTTTTTTGTGGCTCCCATCCTTTAGCTGATGAGCCTCTGACACCCTCATAACGATGTAGCGCTGGGATCCTGAAAATGAGAGGCAAACAGGACCGAGGAGCATGTCAGACACGGGGTGTGGAGCCTACCGAAGCGGTGGGTTTGCAGGGGGAGAACGCGACGTGACATCCTCCCTCCGCCAACAGCTGCAAGGGAGCAGCAGTACCAGCGGCAGATGGAAAGCCAAGGGGGTGAAATCCATTTAGGAATTACACGGGAAGCTCTTCCTCTGCTCCCGAGTCCCCACTACACCCGTGCATGAGGATTCAAGGCCCAGGGCAAGCGGGAGCACCGCGCAGCCCCAGCCCCGATTCCCGAGGCGTGGTGGAGCCCCGTACCTGGCAGGCGCTGGGGGTAGCCCAGGATGGGGATGGAGATGAGCAGGGAGGCGGCTCCGGCCCCCAGGAAGCCGATCCACCACGCTCCCACCCACAGCGTGTTCTCGGGGGCGATGTCGATCCTGCAAGCAGCAGAGGCAAAGCGACACAAGGGAGAGAGGCGGTGGTTGGAGATGGAGCAGGGCAGCTCAGCTCCGTGTGCCTCTCGCTGAGGCTGGCTGGGGCCAGGGGACACACGAGGGGGTGACAGCGAAGGAAACTGAGTGATCTGATGGGGATGCTGCATCCACCATCCCTCCCACCACAGCACAGCACTGCCTTCCTCGCCAGAGAGCACAACCCTTCACAAGCCCAGGAAATCACACCATTTCACTCTCATTTAATCTCTGGCTTGCACATTCACCTCATCTCTTTTCAAGTGTGCTTTGAGGGTTGCCAAGATCCTCGTTCCACCCCAAAAACACCCTTTGCAAGAAAACTGGTGGAAATAACCCATTTCTTCCCCTGGAAACCCATCCTCCCTTTTTAATCCATTCATCTGGTCTAGTAAAAGGTGTCCCTGCCTCTGGCAGAGGGCTTGGAACTAGGTGATCAGTAAGGTTCCTTCCAACCCAAAGCATTCTATGATTCTACGATCTACCAAAGAGCCTTTACAGAAACAAGAATAAATTACAAATGCTACAAAGCAAGGAGGGACCGAGCATCCTGGTGGGATGACCGGGAGGGCGAGCAGCACTGCTGGGAGCACTGCCTCATCAGGGAACTCATTCAAAAAATTCACCTGCTGCTCACAGCCTCATTAGCACAGGCAGTGCAGCGTGAGGAAGGATTTAGGCTGACAGGTTTGTCAGCAATCTCCCTCCAGCAGCAGCACTAATGCAAACCACCCTTCCAGCCTCCCCCCTGCAGACACACCACCCAACACCCCAGGCACATTTCCACCCAGCCACCAGCTCATTGCTCCAGATCATTGTTATTATTTTTTCTACCCCAAAGGAAACACAGAGCAGAAAGGGAAAGGAACAAGATTTTTTTTTAACGACTTACTCTCTGCCAATTTCAGTATAAATATTTAGAAACATTCCTCCTACCAGATAACCCGCTGCAGGCCCAAGGATTGCAGCAGTGTAGAAAACAGCTGAAAGGGAAAACAAGTTGTTAGACAACCAGCAGCGCGTCAGCCAGGGATCCCCAGCCCGATTCCCTCCTGGATGAAGGATGCTCAGCCTCTGGCTGCCTCACAATCTTCCCCCTAAACCACCAAGACACAAATCCAGATTGTTCCAACAAGTTTTCCTCTTACGCTTCTGTTCCAGGGAAGCTTTTGCATCCATCCTGGGAAGTTTTATACTATGGGGCAGGTAAAATTGGTTCGGTAGAAAACCATATTTAGCATGGATGCAGCTGATCTCACTGCCACATCCTGACTGCCACAGCAATGAGCAGCAGGATTCTCTCCCCACAGACAACACGAAATGTCTACACTAAACACAGCACCACTGGCACTTATTTCAGTTTGCTGGTTAAACCACGACACATGGAAAGATCATCAACTTGCTGATGATCTGCTTGTGATCTCCTTCCCACACTTCACAGCCTTCTGATACGGCGTGGGCAGACTGATACGTCTTGAAATAGCTAAAAGATCACCCTTTTGGCACTTTCACCAATAGGACAGGAAGTGTTTGGCAGCTGCTGAGTGACCAGTGGTATGGTGGAGTGAGCTGAGCATCTTCTCCTGGCTGTGCTTTGCACCAGTAGTAGCTGAGCAGCCCTGTGACCACCCCCGCTGTGCTGAGGCCTAAAGGGCTCATGATCTAAAGACTTAGATTAGATATCTAAATGGTGATAAAACACTGACACAGGCTGCCCAAACAGGTGGTGGATGTTCCATCTCTCGAAACACTCAAGGTCAGATTGGATGGGGCTCTGAGCTACCTGATCGAGCTGAAGGTGTCCCTTTTCATTGGACTAGATGACCTTTAAAGGTCCTTTTGCACCCAAATCACAGCATTTGTTGTCCCGTTGCACGGATGGGGTAGGGCCTCATGGCTGTCTGCCAGAGATGCTAATGCCACACGGGCTGGCCCCATGCCAGGAGCACGAGGCACTCCCCATCTACAAGGCATGAGCTGCGGGAGGAAAACACCCAAGCGAGCTCACAGTTTTCCTCCTGGTAAATAATCAAAACCTCCCCAGCAGCTGCCATGTCCCTCTGATTTCCACCTCACCCCTCAAGGATCAAAAGGCTGAGCAGTGTCTGAAGAGGTGCTCCCAGTGTGGGCTGGCCAAGGCAGAGGGACCATCACCTCACCCTGCCCACGGGTTGGAGCTCCCCTTCAGCCCCACTCACCAATGTACACAGGGGAGTAGTTGGTCTTGACGTTCTCATCTAAGTAGGTGACGCCGAGCGTGTAGAGCGGCGTGGCTCCCATGCCGTGCAGGAACTGCCCCAGCATGAAGACAAACCTGTAGCCGGAGAGGCTGGAGGCAGCCTGGGAGCAGGGCAGGCTCTGGTTGCCCCCGCAGACGCCCACCTCGGCCGCCGAGCGCGCCTCGTACCGTCCCGTGGTGAAGTGGGGCAGGGCGAAGAGCAGGGAGCCCAAGCCCATGACCAGCACCCCCCAGCCCAGCCAGCGGGGCTTGTGGCCGTTCCCCCCAAAGTAGCTGACAAAGGTCAGGCAGACGCAGGCCGCAATGTCGTAGGAGCTGGCGATCAGCCCGCTCTGGTAACTGCGCAGGTCGAAGCGGCGCTCGATGGAGGTGATGACAGTGTTGATGAAGCCGTTCACCGTCATGCCCTGCAGGAAGGAGGCCACGCAGAGGAAGAACAAGACCCCTTTGGACGTGTTGCAGAGCTGCAGGCACCCGGGGGTGAAGGCCCCCCAGCCGCAGGCCAGTTCCTCGCCTTCAGCAGACACATATTTAATCCCTTCTTCAAACGGCGTCTCCTCCTCTGCCGGGGTGGGGGTGCAGAGGGGCTCGGCACAGGAGTCGGAGGGGCTGGGGGCCCCCGAGGACGCGATGCCATTGCTCAGGGGGGTGCTGCAGCCATCCTCCCCACTCACCACACCCAAGGTCCGGCCAGCCTTGCCGGGACGAGGGGATGGGCAGGAGAAGTTGAGGGGCTGAGTGAAACAAAAGCCATTTTCTCTGGTGGAGTTCTGAGGCATTGCCATGAACGGGAATGCGGAGTCCAGTGGCAGATTGAGGTGGGCTGGTGACCAGGGTGGCTTTGTGGGGCAGCGAGGACCAGCCTGTCCAGGAGATGCAATTTTCAGCGCTTACTTCAGTAGGGAGACAGTGAAGGTCTTAGCCAAGACCATTCTGATCTGTGCAAAGAGAATTTTTACATGCCTTTATATAAAACCATGCTCAAACCCCTCGAATTCTGTTCCTTTTTTCTTCTTTTTTTTTTAGTTAGTATAAGCATTTCACTGTGCAGTTCACCTGGTCATGTGCCCTCCAACATGGGATGTGTTGGTACCTCAGGTGTCAGGGCATCACACACGTTACAGAAAAGAACAAAACATTCAAGAGCATTAAAAGAAAAGCACCTCTAAGGCAGTCTCCCCACCAACCGAATCTCCTTATCCCTCCTCTGATAAAGACCTGGTTAGACCCCCACAACCTCCATCCCTCTCCTTCCCCCTGCACAGAACAGCCCACACAGCTACAAGTTTCCCACTGCTAGAAGTCCTTTGGTCTCTCTTTCACACTCTGCCAAATAACAGTTTATAATTATCCTGAAAAGTTTCCACAGTCAGATTGATTTTATTCCAAGCCCTCAGATCTGTTTACAACTATTCAGTAAAATCCTTTCTATAACTAATTAGACTACATGCCATTTCAGAGCAGGCTGGAGGGCAGAGGCAGCTGACTCTAACCTGATTACCGATGCAGACTGCCTTCTTTCACCCTGTTCCTGTGCATTGCAGCACCTGACCGTGCCAGCAACCGAGAGTATTTTTCCTTAAATGCCTTGGCTGAACTATAAACAATGAAAATAATGAGGTTCTCCCTTGAATGCTGGTCTTAAATATGCAACAAATGCTAGGCAAAAACTGTTTTATTAGAGAGCATCCTCAAAGCATCCTGTATTTCTCAATAATTTTGCCAATATCTGTCTGTGAGGATCCCATAAAAGTGTTCCCTCTGAGATGCCAGCCTCATCAGCATGGAAGAGGGAAAAAGGGCGTTTCTTTCCCTGATAAAATGAACTATGTTCAGATGGCTGTAACCTGGGAATATTGCAGCCTTTGGTGAAGAATTTAAAACTTATCTGGGTGTTGCTGGAAAAAAATGACTGACATTTGCTAGGTAGATGTGCTTCTCTGTACCAGCAGGTCTTGCAGGCACTGGGGCAGGAGGACGTGGCAGAAGGTGATGCCCCAGAAGGGCAGAGGACAGCCCACATGTGCCACCAAATCTTAAACATTCAGGTCAGTAGTGCTACAACACGTTTGGTCCTTAAAGCGGATTAAAAAAATGAGGTTCAACTTTCACTGGCAAATAATTTTATCTTAATTACCCTGTCTAGGGAGCAGAGTGCATGGACTATTTCAAGGTCCATATTCCAGCAGGGATTTGATGACAGTGCAGGGCAGGTGAGCCTGGCGAGCAGCTCCACGCTGGACTCCTCCAGATAACTCCTACCTCAGCTGGCTGAGTACAGAGCAGGTAACTTTGATGTGTAAAGTGTAAATGCAAAAACTGACTGCAGCGTTTGAAATTTTGCTGCAGAGACAGACTGCTGAAATGTGCTGGCACAAAAAAATGATGCCTTGGTGCAAGGCTCTATTTTTTCCACTTTTTTTGCCTCTCCAGTGTTCTTATGACTCTTGCAGCTCTAAATCTGGTTCTCATCTTTGGATGCAATATTGGGAGCAATAAATAAGCCTGCTTTAGCACTCTGTTAAAGTCAGGAGTGATTATTAGGCGCTGAATCAGGCTCTAAGGGGCGGAATGGTTCATGCTCATGTAAATCAAACGCCTCCTGCACAGCAGCCAGGACTGCAGCTGCACCATCCTCCTATCAAACTTGTATCAGACTCATGTCTGATGTTACACTTGACTGCACTTGTAAAGAAGGTTTCTTGGCTGGGGATTGATTTTGCTCTCACTGATTTCAGCAGACAGAAAAAGCACATCTCTGTTATTACCTGATGGAACCAGGAGCTGGGAGCTCCCAAACTGGCCCAGCTTCACCCTGGAGGAAACACTCCTTGCCAGAACTGGGATCTCTCCTTTGATACTTCATGAATTTATATCGATATTTTGGTATTTCTTGAGTCGGGAAAGAGATTACAGCTCTTCATCACAGGTTTTATTCCCTTAGTGGCAGCAGTGTGGGCTACCAGAGCCAGGTGACCGCATCATCCCCCCTCCAACTTCAGCCGCTCTTAGCGCGAGTTAACAGCAAACATTTCCAAGAAAGCAGCCAGCCTTTCCTCCAAGCAGCAGATGCTTCCCCCACCCAGAAGCCTTCTCAGCCCCAACACCCACCTCCTGCACACGTCCCAGTGGACTTGGGCTAATGACTCGTGCCCAGGTGCCGCGGGCAGGGAGCCCACTCCTGCTCCGTGCTGGCCACCGAGCTGCTTGGCACCTCTTGAAGTATTTATAACCTGCCTGTGACACGTCCCCTGTGGGTATCAGCTTTCACAGCAGCCTTATGCTGTTTTAGAGGACAAAATATAAACTTCAGGGGAAAAAACCCAAGCAACTTCACGCACTTCCTAATCATTCATATTCTTCCGAGCCATCCATTTATTGCCTCCCATTCATCTCTGTTTTAATGACTCAGCTGGTGATTTCTTGCTTACACTGAATCAGTCCCAATGCTATTATCTCTCTGCCATAGATTTCCTCATTTTGCTGCAAGATTTCTACATTTTTTCCCACTCTACAGCTGGTTCCAGAGTGCCAACTTTATCGAGTCAACACAGCAGAAGTAGCAAGGCAATGAAAGCATATGATTTGTATTTCCTGATGAAATCTGTAAAGACTCTCCCCCCCCATAACATTTAGCATTAAATCAATAATAAAACTTACAAGCTTTTCATCAGGTGATCATTTAAAAAGTCACAGGACCAATTAAAACATTTTGTGTTTCTGCCAAGGACTGCGATGAGATTAATGTTGCAAATTAACTCATAACTGACATGCAAAATAATCCCATTTGCTGAAACATGCCCAATAATAGTTAATCTTCCCTTTCGCATTACGGTTTTTGACTTTTATACGGTATTATTGTGGCAAATAACATCTATACATAATTTCTGCTTTCCATAGCTGAGCACAGTTTATGAGCAGACACAGTATTTTTTTTCAATTCTATTGCATACATGGAGATATTTCCTAAGGAACAGGGATAGGAGATGAAAAATTATCAGGAAGTGTACTGTAGCACAGGGGGAGCAGCCCCAGGCGATGCTCAGTGGCTGTGATGGGTCTCCTTTATTTTCCTCTGGGTCTCCTCTATTTTTATTCTCCTTGATGTGTGAGTGAGCCTGGCCTTACTGAACATGTACATAGAATCTGGGGAAGCCCACATCCAAGTAGCAAGCTCATGTTACTGCAGAAAGGGACAAAATCATCCAGGTAATGTGCAAATACTCTCATCCGGGTTTGTGCATTTGACTTGCCTTGGTAACACACACCGAGTTTTCCTCTGAGAGTTTGGCTTCAGAGGATTAGCAGCACTACTTCTGTCATGGCTGATAAACACC
Source organism: Dryoscopus gambensis (assembly GCA_013389985.1). NCBI lineage: Eukaryota > Metazoa > Chordata > Aves > Passeriformes > Malaconotidae > Dryoscopus > Dryoscopus gambensis. Next base: position 598,527 of record WEIT01035649.1, read on the forward strand.
ATATGGATCAAGTGTAATCCACTGGCTGCTTTAGGAGTGGGGAAGCCTCCCAGAAGTGAGATAAATCCACATCCCAGTCCTGTGAACAGGGCTTGTCCTTAGGGCACTGGTTCAGTGCAAGGGAGGTAACAGCAAGCATGGGATGAGTGAGTTGTTCCTGTGTAACACTCAACTGTTTTCCCGAGCTGAGGAACTTCGCCCAGGTCACACCAAGTGTGAACCTCACATTTTTTAGCCCATTTTTAAAGAGCATCCCTTTGGGTCAGCAATACAGAGGATGCTGCTGCTGTGAGATTGGCACAAGGACCAGACTGGAGCCTTTGGTAAGCAACTCCTATGGGAACAGCATGGTCCTGCACACATGGAAAAGTTTCAGGAATGGCAAACACAACCAGAGATCAGCCAGCTGACCGTGTACCCAATGCTGTGCTCACCATCAGTGCTTCAGGGACAGCCAGAGGACTGGGAAGGAAGTTCCTATAAATGCGGGGGGAAATAGGAATACCCTGACCCACCTGTCATGTCAGAGACCTGCTTTTACATGATCAGCCCTACTGGAGTCTGAAGCATGGAAGAGAGCAGCAGAAACTGGCTTTGAACTATCACACAAACAAGGACATATTTATAATTAAATAAAATCCAAACAGTGGAGCTTAGCACTCACAAACCCTTTGTATGTCTTCCAAGTGCTTTCCATTCGCTGGGAAATTATTGCAATAATATGCAAGAAACCAGGAAGGTGGCTTGGATAATTTTCAATTAGCTGCTTGAAAATGCTTTGAAGATAAATCTAGCCAGATTTTCCAAGTCTATTTACTTGTTCCAGCTTATCTGTGCAAATACAATTGGCTGCAGCTGCCTCAGACCATCTTTAAAACTTGCAGTGCCAACGTACAAGCAGATTTAACCCGGACACTGCTTTTTGCCATGGCAAAGATTAACCAGACAAAAGGGTCTTTTATGCTATAATTCCTAACTCCCCCTCCCTAACGTCACTCTTGCTTTAATGTCTTTTTCCTACCCATGCATTTGGCCAGGGCTAGGAGGTTTTCCACACTGGCACAGCACTGTGCTCTCCATCACTGTCACTGCCCGTCGAGCTGGGTGTTTCCAGATACACCACCAACATTTTCCCAGCATCTAGCCCTGCATGGTGTTATGTTCCATCATTTGGATTCTTACAACCCATTGGAGAATGTTCAGCAATTTAGAATATTCTATATTCTTTCTGCATGAGCTGCAGGTCAGCTCTTCCCAAGGATTACCACTTAGTTCCTACAGCTGTCCCTTCTTTGTTTCCAAGCAGAAGATGCAGAGTCAGGCAAATCCTTTATGATGTAAGAAATTAAACAAAATGAGCAAAACCCAAATAAAGAACGTGAGACACATGATTCTCTGGCGCTTCTAAGGATAGAAGCACTAAAAATGCAAAAAATGCAACATCCTGTGTTACACAACACAAGGATGTTGTGTTCAGAATAGATGTATTTGAATAATGTTGACATCTACCATGGTTTACAGGAACTTACACTTTTCTATCCTCATGGTTTGATCAGTGTGAAGGTAGAAAGAAAAGGGAAAACCAGATGGAATGTTAACATGAAACTACCTACAACTCCACTTTTTCCTGAGACACAATTGCCTTCCAGCCCCTCTTCTCTGTACTGAGGGGACTTTCTGGGGAAAATCATGCACCACAAGGTCATTTTGCTCTACCAGTCAAGGACAGACTTTAGCTTGAGCTTTCTATGACAAGTTCTCCAGCTCAGCCCTGTGGTGGGGCTGGATGCCCACCCATTCATGTCCAACCAGACAACAGAGAGCTCAGTGGAGCACGTTGGAAGAGCTAAAATCACCACAGAAAAAGAACCTTGCTGTTCATCAGCATCCCCTGCAACACTCACCACTGCAGTGAGCACAGGACAACATGAGATGGGCAGGTGGAAACACAGAGCCAGGTGGGAGCATGAGAGACACACAGGAAGGATTCAGCAAGGGAAGGGTATTTCTCTACAAACCCACCTTTTTTTCCCAGATCAGCGAGTAACAGCTTCCCCAAACGAGCACGAGCTCACCGGTGCACACCGCTTAGCCTGGATCTTGTTTAACATCCAGCGATGCTCCCTAATCCTCTTAGGTATTAGTCTTGAGATTCCTGCCAAGCAGGGGAACAGCAGAGCCTCCCAGACAGCACTTGAATGAACTCACTGCTTGAAATGTGCAATACTTCAAAACGCAGTAGAACTCCAGCTGTTCTGCTTTGGTTAACCTCAGATTAGCACCTTGGAGGTCACTGCAGCTTGCAAAATGCAAAGTTAAATCACCTCAATTTCTGTGTCTCAGGTGACTCCCTAGGAAGCCATTCTGCACTAGGACTGCAATTTTTTGTCTCATAATGACTTGTTCAAAGCTAAGTACCTAATTGGAGTCAGACGTTCCTGTTGTGTCTCTGTTGCCAACTGCAAGGAGATCATCACATTCAGGTTACCTACAGCCCTCGAGTCACGGAATCCCAAAATGGTTTGGGCTGGAAGGGACCTCAGAGACCATCCAGTTCCTGTCCATGATCAGGGACACCTTCCACTATCCCAGGTGGCTCCAAGCCCCATCCAGCCTGGCCTTGGAAACTTGCAGATGGGGCAGCCACAGCTTCTCTGGGCACCCTGTGCCAGGGCCTCTCCACCCTCACAGCCAAGAATTCCTTCCTAACAGCTAACCCAAAACTACTTCCTTTCTGTTTGAAGGCATTTCTGCTTGTCCTATCACTCCATGCCTCTATAAACCATCCTTCTCCAGCTTCCTTTAGGCACTGGAAGGGAACTCTAAAGTCTCCCTGAAGCTGCATTTTCTCCAGGCTGAACAACCCCAGCTCTCAGACCTTGTATTCCCAGCAGAAGTGCTCCACCCTCAGCCTTCTCCCCTGTCTCCACAAGGACTATTTTGTGTTGCTAAACCACCCATTACTGCAGGTATGATCTGGAGAAGGAACAGGTACATAATTATATTTCTGTTGGATTAGCCGAGCATATTACCCCAAGCTTATTCTGGCCTCAAATTGGCTACCACAACAGAAACAATATTTGATCTAGCACAAAGCCAGATGGTGCAAAATTAACCCATTCAGCACAAATACGACATGGCATAGGGAATTTGGTCCAGCACTGGCACAGGCTACATGGCTGTAGGACTTCTGTCACGGCATCTGCAGCCTCTTAAGTTTCCTGATACCAAGCACTGCCCATCCATCCCCCAAAGATGAGCTAAACAGGCATCACACTTCATTTTATTTCATACTTTTAGACAAACAGAATGTCAGCTTGCAGATGATTTGCATTTACTCATGCAATACCCTAGACCTTGACAGGGGTGTGGTATACTGGGGGATTTCTCTGAGGAGGGCAGATCCCTTTTTGCGTAATGGAGAGGAAATGATGAACACTTTCAAAGGGACGACTTCTCTTCATTCTCTGACTCAAAATCCCAAACCACTACCACAACCAAAAACTAGAGCAGCTGTGAGATGAAGGGCAGGAACCCAGGCCCAAAGGGGAATTGGGGCAGAGCACAGGATCAGCACAGTGGCAGCGTGCAGGGCTGCTGACCACTGCCACCAAGGATGGGCGGGAAGAAGCCACCCTGAAATGATCCTTTCCTTAGAAACCTCAGATTCATTCCAGTGGCAAGTCCTTGTGCTGCAAGTTCCAACAGAGGGTGCAGCAACATCTCATGCAGAAAGCACTGAAAACCTCAAGCACGGGCACAAAGCACGAGGGGTTGCAAACGAGCAGGTGCATCCTGGCTGTGCTGTCCGTGGCTGCTGGCTTCTCCCGTGGCTGGCTGCCTCTACATAAATAAATAAATAAATAAATAAATAGATACAAATCCCCCCTATCAGAAGAGGTGAGACTCCACTGACTCGTTAGAGAGGTGGGAAAATGCTGAGCCATATCCTCCAGCATTAAGAGGCCTCTCTGAGAACCCCAGCTCAGTATGAAACAGCAATTCCACACGCACACACATCAATTTCCACACTAAGGGACAGAGCAAGAGGTGCTCAGAGGTGAGTGCACACTCCCTGCAAGCACCACAGGCTTTGCAGGCTGGCAGGCCCTCCATCTGACAGTGCTCAACCAGGTCAGCAACTCATTCCAGCTGCCAGGGAGTAAATTGGTGCCAAATGGCGTTTCTTCCTGAGATAAAGGAATAAACAGGCATATAATGTTCCCACTGTCAACCCGAAACATCTGCTGGGATTCGGAGGGGTTTGCTGTCCGTGCGCCATGGGGAGACACGCTCTGCCTTGTCCCCTCCCGTTTCTCACGCATCAGGAATCACAGCCTCGGACAGCAGCTGCTGGAGGATGGATTTACTTGGAAATCTGGAAACTGCCTTCAAGGGATTCCCAGCTCCACGCAGCAGCGTAGCGTGGTTTCCATTTCTGGCTCAGGAACCATTCTACTTTCCTCAGTAAGGACCTGCTCACATCCTGCAGTCCCCACACCACAAGAAATGGACACAGCAGAATAACCTTGTCCTTGGTCATCGGCTCAAAAGAGGTCACTGAGGAGTGAGTTTGACCTGTGTTCCTTAAGAAATGATGGTCCTGATCCTGCAACTGCTGCTTACCCAGGGTGGTGTTTGTTCCCACAAGGCATCCAAGCAGGGCTCTCAAGATCGCTCAAAGAAAGCAGCAGGGAATTTGAGGGAACAAAAATTGGCTGGTTCGTGGTGGTAGGCAAACTCTTTTTATTGCCTCTTGAAAAAAGGCAGTATTTCAAAATTTAAATTCTTTAAAAACAAGAAAATTGGAGACAGGTAATCAGTGTATCACAGCCTGGTTACCTGCTTTTCACTCCTCTAAATTCAGTTTCTCAGAATTCAGCTCTTTTCAAGGTTTTCTGCCAAAGAAGAGCAGAATATGGAACATTAAAAGGATCACAGGTTAGTCAAGGTTATATGGGGACTCCAGAAAAGGCTGATTCTGCTGGAACCAAGACCCACATCTGGCTCAAAGATCTAAATCCTCAGCGACTAAATTCACTCCAGCTATCCAAGGAGACCATAAAGTAGCTTGAAAGCACTGCAAGGAAATCCCTTTTTTCTCTGGCAATTCTTATGCTAACAGAGAGCTCCACAGCATCTGGCCTGGGCACATCCTTCCAGCCAAGGCAAGGTAGAGCAGCCTCGTCACTGCTCTGACTGGCTGAGATTCTGTTTCCTACAGGGCTTTTAACGCAAAAGAATATTGAATTAAATTTTCAAATCCGATTTGTTTGGAGTATGGCAAGCTAAAAAGATTGATGGAGTTTTTCAAGGAGAGGCTGTGAGAGGAAAAAAAAAGTCTAAAAGAGCTCAAGTCCTTCAGATATTTTGGGGACTTTTAATTTCTGTGTCATGGGTTACTACCATTTACCAAATCACTAGAATCTAAACATATTTTTATCTGTTAATGCCATCTAGAAAAATAAACTCCCATCGCAGAGGATACCCAAAGCACTTGAACTGACAAATATGAAGCTATAAAAATGACAAAAAGTACTTTTTCTTGGATTTTTTTTTCAGCTAGACCATTAAAAAAATCAAAGTATTTTTTAGGAAAAAAAGTGTTTGATCTTGCTTTCTCAACATGAAAACAGCACCCTAACTCCTTCAAACCATCGGCCACAGTTAAACAAAGCTTGCCAGCATTTCATTTTTTTTTCTTGAAGCAACCAAGCCAAGGTCTGGGAGTTCCAGTGGCTGAAGATTATCAATGCCATACAGCAATATGCCATTAACAATAGCAATTAAATTCAGTTTTAGTGTAACTCTACAATGTCAGTGAAACAGCACAAGAGAAGAAAGGAGACTTCACTGCTCCACGAATTTCAAGAGCTGCTGGAAAGGCTCAGCACTCTGCTGAACAAGGTGAACCAGCATAAATAGAGTATTTCTCAGTGCTAACATATGCCCATTGCTCAAGCTCATTTACAATCTAGAGGTGGAATGACACTATTTTTGGCAGCAGCAGCACTGTAGAACCCCAGGTTTAGGGGAATTTCTGCCTGAAGAGAGATTTAAGGTTAGAACAACACTACTCTGCTAATATTAAACACTTCACTGCCTCATCACATGCTCTCCACTGTACTAGCGAGAGCTCTGACATAAAATCCACTAAAGTTAGTGGCCCTCTCCGAGTACTTGTCTACAATCACTTATCCCATCTACTGAAGTAGAATGGATGCTTCTGTCTGGGATGCATAAACCAGATGAAGTCTTTGACCTCTCTCAGAGCATTTTCTGAGCATTGGCCCCGGAACGTGCGTGCAGAAACTCTTTGTTCTCAAATCCTGCCGTTCAGCATCCGCGCTCGCACGCCAGGAGGTCACTCAAGGCCAAGATGGAACAAAACTAATTCTGTGGCGGGGAGGTCTAGCAATAAATCAGTTTTGAAAAGGGAAAGGAGAGTGGCTGCAGGAGAGGAGATCCCACAGCTCGAGAGGGCAGGGATAGCTGGGAACCTGCTCAGGGACAGGTGCAGGGACAGCCACGCTGCCACCGACCCTGCGGACAAAGCCCCTAATCCTGCCTGTGGCGTGCTCTGGGCTGCGACAGCTCCCAAATTCTGCTTCTCTGCACAGGGAAAAGCCCCTCACAGACCAAGACAATGCACTTTTTAACTGTGCTGGGGAAGCACAGCACACTTCAGGGTGGCCAGAGAAACCCATCATTTCAGGGCTGCTCACACCCATAACAGCCTGTGCATGGTTGATAACTCTTACATGTTGCCTTAACACAATGACCTTCAATTCATTAAGCACAAAATCCAAAGGAGGAACCTTTCCCCTGAAATCATACCCAGCATCTCACTAACCCACCAGCAACAAGCTGCCAGCTCTGTTCCGTGGGTGTAGAGTCTTGCAAAACTTTTCCACCATTCATTGAGATTCTACAAGATACAAACATCCCAGGCTCAGAATAATCAACGTACACGCACCAGCTCAAGGAACCACACAAGGAAGACAAAAAAAACCCCAAGTGGTAAAGCAGAATGTATGGTAATCCTGCATATGAGCACCTTCATCTGTGAAAAGGCAGAGTCTTGGGCTTGGTGCACTCACTTAACATAAAGGAAAGCAAAACAAGTGCTCAGTGATGCTTTTTGGGGCAGACTGAGCAAAACGAGCAGCATAAAAGAGAGCCAGGATCCCCTGCTACTGCAGGGTGTAAAGCCCCAAATGGGAGGGCCGGATCCTCCCCAGCCCACTCCGTGCTGCAAAGACACGCACAAAAAAAAAAAGATTAAAACTGCCTGGAGGAGTTTGCACTCGGAAACCATGAGGCACCGAGCAGCTGGATGCTGATCTCCTCCCTAAGCCGGTGGGTATTTCTTTTGTTAGTGGCTGATCCCATCTTCCCCCTTGCCTGCAAATCTCTAATCTCTGTAGCGACTTGGAGCGAGCACTTACTCAGGTAGTTCCTGGTTTCACTGGCCAAGAATACCCAACCCTCGCAGGATTCGCTGCTTCTCAGTCTCATCTCTCACGCCAGGGTCACACCTCGTGTTCCTGTCACTGTCACGTAGCAGGTTTGCCCCACGGGCAGGACAACTGAAGGCAGTATCGGTGGAGGGCTTCAGGTGGCACTTGTCGCACCTGACCACGCTCCTCACTCACCACACGGTGACCGCTCTGCTGCGGTGCTGGCGGACCAGGTGGCTGTGATCTGTCCCCCCGAGCCCGCCCAGTGCGCAGAGCCGCTGCTTCAGTTTCCGACCACTTTTGGCAGTTTGTGAGCCAGCTCTTTGCATATAAATAGCTACTTTTTTTTTTTGCCTTTTCATTATTTGAGTAACCCGCTCCCCCCGCAGTTTCATCCCTTCTCACGTTTACAAGCGCTCTGACACACTTTTCTAAAGATCTCCTTTGTGTTCATTTCTGCCTCAAATGCTAATGTGTGTTTTTACAACCAATTGTCACTATAGAAAGTAGGAGCCCAGAAATATATATATATA
>WEIT01035649.1:607764-638866 GCA_013389985.1 Dryoscopus gambensis
ACGGACGGACACCTCCTCCAATCGCCGGGGACGCCGCCGGCCGCCGGGCCAATGGTGGGGAAACGGAGGCCGGAGCGAAAGCGGGGGACAGAGAGAGGATGCGGGCGGCAGGGAGAGATGGGAGGGATGCGGGGAGAGGGACGGGGATGGGAGCTGGGGAGCGGGAGAGGGTCCTGTGTCTGGGGGGAAGGAAAGGGAGAGTGGGATGGAGGAGCGAGAAGAAGGGGGGTGAGGAGAGAGCAGAGGTAGGGATAGGGGCGAGGGCTTCAGCGTCGCATCAAACCCGCTCTATTTCCCGGCCCCCTGCGCACCTGCAGCCTCGCAGCCCTCGGGCTGCCCACCCTCGTCCGGGGCTATCCCAGCCTCCCTGCACCCCCAGCAGGCTCATGGACAAATTTTGGGATACATCCCTGCGCCAGACACAGGGGAGCACAGTTCTGAAGGAGCTGCCCCCGCGTCGGTGGTGGCAGAGAGCAACGACAGGACTTTTTCTTTCCACCAGCTATTGCTGGGGCTGAGCTGGCGGAAAAGGGAGAGTGGAGAAGCAGGCGCCGGGGCTTTACTGAACCCGGGACACAAACACGGCTATCGTGGCACTATCTGCTTTGTACGATACCGTGCCAGGCGCTATCAGGCTGGGCACGGCCGAGTTAATGATTGCAGAGGATGCACAACCGCTCCAGAGTTGGAGGAGCTGAGCAGGAAAGCTGTGGGATACCCCAAACCCCCTGCATGTGCCCTAACACGTTCGTTTGGGCGTTTTTCTTTGCTTTTTGGGGACTTGCTGTCACAGTGGTTGGATTGAGGTGCAGAAGTGGCTCTTGAGCAGTTTCACAGAAGAGTCTCTGGATCGGCACCCACACCCGAGCACCCCACATGCTCCAGTCCATAAACCGCCTGGGCGGGAAGAATCCCAGCAGATGTGAGGTGCACGTGTGAGGCTCTGACCATGCAGCTCCTGCACGCCCACCCGTGCAGCCTTTGCAGCCCCTTTTGCACTTCTTCCAAGAGCTATTCCACATCGCTTGGGAATTTGGCTCGTTTCTGCACGCTCGCAGATAAATAATTCAGGCCCTGCATGTTCAGCCCTGAAGTGCCATCAGCGCTCCATTTCCCGGAGTGCACAGCACAACCTGGGTAATGGAAAAGCCCAGCTAACACTGCACGAGGCAGAGAGGAGGGCAAAGACGTGGGCAGACATCTGACATCCAGCTGCCACGCCGAGCCCTGCCATCCCCTCTGTGCCCAGTGCAGGGACAGCAGCGTGGCACCTTTCCCACAGCTGCTGCCAGAGCTTGGGACGCACAAGGAACCAAGAGCTGGGGCAGAGGCTGAGGAAGAAGCAGACCCAGCAGCTCATCAAAGCTAATCTTGGGCTGTGGCGATGTGCTGTTCACATCACTGCCTCCTCCTCATCCTCCGTGGCTCCAAGATGGAGCTGGGAGGTGCTGCCTTTTTTTGTGCCATCCTCGCTCCCCGTGGAGCTGGAGGTCGATGGGCTCCTTGTGGGGTTTAGTTAAACTGGGAGCTGTTGAATCGCTTTTGAAGTAAAATGAAGCGTGGGAGAGCCTGTTTTTTACGTCAGGCAGTGGCCAGGAAAACCAGGAAACATTTGCTCCATGTATACACACTGATACTACTTTATTATATACAAATCATTTCCTGCACACCGAAGCTGGGGTATTGTTTTGGCTGGTGCTGTGCAGTCACTGATGAATAAGGCCCTTTATTTCAAACCATTTATAGTCTAAATAAACAGAGAGGAAAGGACAACAGATGTGCAAAGGTGAAGCGGTACGTCAAAGGCATTCGAGCTGGGGAATCCCCCCATTTCCTGTTCCACGGTGCAGAGCTGCATGAATGACTGGCTCTGGCTGCAGGGGGATGCATCCTGCTCCTCAGCTCTGCTCACTTCTCCACATACATTTTGGTCTATCCTGCCCTGGGTGAAGCTGTCCTCAGAGGTTCAGAGTAATTTTTTTACTTAGTTTTTAGTGATTTTTCTTTTGTTCAGCATCTCGAAGGCAGCTACCTCTTGGGTGAGGAAGATATAAAGATAAGGAGAGAGTGCTACGGATTTGAATGAGCTAATAGCAACTGTGATAAGGTATCCAAGGGAGAAGGTGCGGCAAGGCAAGACAGAGGTTGCCTGGAAGAAGTGTATCTCCTACTAAAATCTTTAAGAAATGCTGGGCAGGCACGGCAAATCAGCCTTGCCATCTCTGCTGCTTCACTTGTAAATAACAAGGAGTCTGTCCCAGGGGCACGTTACTTTAAACTCCAGGTTTTTAAACTCACACCTCACTGTGTGAGTGGCAGAAGTCTCTTCCAGAGCCTTCCCGGGGCTTATCCCAAAGATCTTGGTAGCTGTTCTAAAGGATAGGAGAAGCTGGAATTTGTTTCCCAAAGCACAGGGGTTGTTTCTGAAAGCATGGGGCCCTGTCTGCCTCTGTCCATCCTTGGAGCTGAGAATTATCAGGGCAGTGACAATAATAAACAATGACAAGGAGACTGGTAACTGTATTAGTAGTTTCATTACTAATGTTATAATTATTATACTGTTGTTATTATATGTGTCACTATCTCCTCAGGTTTGGGGCACACTGATAATTTTAGCTCGTCTGAATTCCTGATTTTATGGGTCATGTTAACACTTGCAGATAAGCCTGCACCAGTTTTCATTCAATATTTCACACCGGGATGGATTTATGATGTGTTGGACTCCTGTCAGAAGCTATGGGAGTGTCAGCAGCTCTGGGCTGCCATTTTTTATAAATCTCCATAAATCATTAAAACTCTGGGTTTAATGAATGCAAATTCAGTGCCACGGAAGGGAAGTCACTGGCTGGAGGCACTCCCGGAGCTGGAATCACTCTGTCGTGAGTGGATGCTGAAAGATGTTTCTTCAAGTTCAGTCCTGTGAGCCACGTGGGGCCTGAGATGATCGTGACAATCTTTTGGCTACATCTGTGCAGACATCAACCTTTTCAGTGCCCATCAAATCTTGTTTTTCCAAGACCAACAGAGCTGACAAGGCAAAAAAGAGGAGTTGTTGTATATTCATCATGTGAAGTCCAGTTCTGGGAGTATTTACATTTTTAATACCGTTAGTGTGCACGTATTTACAAGATTAGATTAACATAGCAATAAACAATTTATTTAAAGCCATAATGTCTCACATGAATTTCTGGTGCCTGAATGACCATTTCCCAATACTGCTGTTGTAAATACTTCCATGATTCACATCTCCTGTTGCAGAACAAGCAGCAAATCTCCAGGAAGGAGGAGCAGATCTGGATTTTTTTTTTCCAGAAGAAGATTTTTTAGAGTTTATTATAACTCTAATTTGAGCCAGAAATCCATTCACAGGAAACATATAATAAATAGCCAATAAAGATGGGATTTTTCAAGAGTGCTGGTGCTGGTTTGCAGTGGGAAAAGCGCTGCTGAAAATCCCCCCCTGGGATTTTTACCAGACTTTGTGTTATCCTGTTGTGAGACCCTGTTAGCTTTGCAAACTGGACCATCAGAATCTGCTCAGTTCTGTGAGCTGCCTTTATTATTACAAGAGCAAAGTGTCCTGTAAATGAAAGGGTAGGAGGTTTAAAGTAGCTGCTGGTTAAACAATAGCAACCAGTGGCAGAGGCATCACAGAGCCGAAAATGTAATTGTGTGTAAGGAAGAATTATACAAATTCATGGGTGACACATGCTTTGGTGGCTGTTAAACCCCATAATCTCTGTGCAAACCTCTAGGTCAAGGTGTCCCTGAGGTGCTGGTTGTCACTGGCCAGGGCAGTGAGTGTCCTGCTCTCACTCTCTTTATGAAACAACGGCACTGCCCCCCTGGGCCTGTGGGTTATTGGGAAGCAATATTACGAACTTTGTTGCTCAGCATGTGCAAAGTATGATGTGTTAATTTTAAAAGAGATAAGGGAGAGCTGGAGCTTCTCTTTGAAAGATTTCCAAAGGGTCTGAGCTCTTTTTCCTCAGGTCTTTCCCCTTAGGTCATGTGCGGACACCGCAGCCTTCCTTTCCTAAGAGAGAAACAAGTGAGTTCTCGCACTTGAGTTTTATTTGAAGGAAATATGAAGGAAATATGAAACTGTCAAGAACGATAGCAAAGTCCAAGGACACCATCATCTGAAGGGAAGACAGACTGAAGCCGAGTGCAGCAGCCACAGATGTGTCCCTGCAGAGTCTGAGCCGTGCGTGGCACCCGGCAGCTCCGCGTCCCCACCAAGGACATTTCAGCCTTAGGAGTTAAAAGGGAAATTTTCACTGTGGTGATGATAAGCAGAGTATTTTTGTAACTGTTGCTTTTTGGCAGAAAGCAGCCCAGATTTGCAAAGCCACACCACTGGAGTGTATGTTCTGGGTGCTGCTGCCATCAACAGCCCTGGCCCCCTCAGGTCTGGGCCCGCTGCTCTGGGCAGGCTGTCAGCAGCTCAAGGGCTCCTTCCTCTGTCCCAGTGTGCACAGGAGCTCCTCAGCTGCACCTGGGAGTGCTACAGAAATGCAAACAGAAATTAATAATAACAATATTTACAACCCGGAGTATTGCATGCATCATGCTCCGCTCCAAAATTTAAATTCTTTGAGCATAACCAACCTGCCAAGTTCTTATTTAGGAGGGACTATAAATCATGGCCTGTCTCCTGAGATGAGGGCTGGGACAAGGCATATGCTGCACCTTACCTTCGTGGGGTGCTAGACCCAAAGCTGCACTCCAGGATGAGGATCACCACCTTGGGGAGCTGTGGGAATCCCCCAGCTTGGGAAGGGAGTGAGGGCAGAGATGAGCTCTGATCCTGCTTTTCCTCTGTTCAGTTCACCAAACTGGGGCAGAAAAAGCTATGAAGAATAATCAGACAAAAACATATAAATTCAGAGCATTGTGACAGCTCAGAATTCACCACGTTCTTGTACCAAGCAGGAGTGCAAGGGGGAGTGTGGGGAATATCCCCTGCACTCTGGTCTGTGCTCCTTATCCACTCGCTGTGCTGCTGGCACCGTGTCCAGGGGGAATATTTAGTCCCCATTTATCAGCAGCACAGACTCCAGCACAGCAAGGAAGAGTACACTGAGCTCTCACAGGGCACGAGGGAGGCAGCAGCATCTTGGACAAGATCCCAGCAGTGCCTGCGGTGTGTGGGAAGTGGTGGAGAGCACCAGGACAAGGGTTTGAGCTCTGGTTCTGGCTGAGTTGCCACAGTCAACACGTTGTGTTTGTACAGCAAGAGGAGATCTGTTCATCGGAGCAACACCCTTCCTCTTTACCTTGTTTCTCAAGTGTAATCACCATCAAACTGCCCATTTAACATGGTTCTCTCTTGCTAGGAACCTAGAGAAAGAGCTTATGTTCAGTCACCAAAGCCTCTACTTTTTATTTTAATAAAGCCTGATGAAAAAACAACATTATAACTAAGGCATGGACTTTTAATTACTTTATTTCAAAATCGTTTTTTAGGCTCCTGTTGATCCAACTGAGTCTTTCAACTTTTTTTTGTTCGTGGCTTAAAATGCTGGCACAAGCACTGCTCCAGCTCTCAGCAATTTGCTCGGCCCAGTGCCCCCTGCAGATTTTGGTGAATGCTGCCATTGCAGTGCAGTGAGGTACAGAGGCTTATTGACACTGATATCATCTGCCCGTGGGATCTGGGAGGTGGTCAGGAGCTGCACGTGTTTGGGAAGAATACATTCCAGCATGATCTGCAGCATGCTTAGTTGGCTGTATTGGAAAGATTTCCAGATAGCTATGGATTTTCCAGTCCTGTAATTAGTTCCGAGATTATAAACATAGAAAATATTGCTCCAGAAATTGATTTTTTTTAATTGTTCATAGCACCAAAATATGGTGTGACTGTGAAGCACATCACATGCTTCCTGCAGAGGAAGACTTTGAACTTTGGAAAAATATTGTCCCTGTAAACATAGAGAAGAAATCACGAGGCTAATTCTATTGCTATCTCAGAGAAGGCCTTGATCACACTTGTTCTGGCTGATTTTGAAAATCCCGGTCTGGAATGCCCTTTTTTTTTTTTTTTTCATTGCTTCCAGGCAACATTTTTTCACCTCTAATTATCAACTAAAGGAAGATATCTCTTCTCTGGAGGGGATTTTGGGTTTTCCCCTGGGAGGTGAATGAGCTGGTCACTCCTTCATGGTGACTCAGTGGCCTTGTTGCACACCCAGGGTGGGGTGGCTGTTGCTTATGGAAAGTAAGAGTAGATAGGTCCAGTAAAAACCCAGACTTTGTCGTCTAAAGAAGCTGTTATTTCTGTCTAGCAGGAAAATGTCAGATTCTCTTCTGTGGTGGCAAAGCCAGGAGACCCCAACAGAGGCAACAAGGTCACTGCAGTTAGGGAAATTACTGGAATTATTTCATCTCATTGCCCAACTGACCAGGCATTAAACAAGTAAGTTGAGTCAGTTCCCTAAAGGACTTGCAAATTAAGAAGGTTGGGCAGAGCGAAAAACCCTCCAAAAAGATAATTTCCACTTTACAGGGATTACATATTCTGGTGCAGTCACACAGGCAGTTGGAAAATTTGTGTACTGTGAGGTTTCTTGCAAAATCTGTGAAATCTCAGGAAGCGAGATGTTCCTTTTTAAAGCCCCAAGCCTAACAATAATAAAAATAGTCCAACTGGACAATCTGATTTGGTTGAGAAACTGCTTCTGCAACTATATCATTCCCAAATAAACCCAGTCTCAGCAAAACCTTGGGAAGTCTCAGGCGCTGGGAAGAGCTGCAGTTACAGTAAATTTACTAAGACATTAATGAACCACGGGCTGTCCCCTCCCTCACCCACAGCAGCTCCCGAGGTGAGCAGTGTCAGACCAAGGCATGAATTCTCCTCCTGCACACGTGATCATTGCAATGGCCCTGTTATATTTTCTGCAGGAAAATGGTATCACTGGGAGGATCCTTACGTGAGAATCCTGTAGGATAAAGGAAATCCTGAAGAAGGAAAGGAGAAAATGCTGCTTTATTTATATATACCTCCTGGGTGTTGGACTAGATGATCTCCAAAAGTCACTTCCAGCCCCAACCATTCTGTGAGTCTATGACCTTTTAACCTCTCTAAACAATTTTTGGGGTCACCTGGATTCCTGGGAAGCAGGATTTGGGGTATGGGTGAGAGGAGTGAATTGCAAGTGCCTCCCCGATCTCCCTCTGCTCCAGGACTGGTGGATTTGAGGAAAAATGTGAAATGTTTCACCCCGAGAATATATCCAGGCTTTGTGTAAGTGAATCCCCCTTCCATGAGCACAGAGTGGGATCCACGGGGTTCCTGGTATTTTGGGAAAGCACCAGGCAAGCCTTAGTGCCCCTTGACCATGCCCCTTTGGGGTTAAGCAACAACGAGGCATTTTGGGAGCTACCCGCTCCCTTCCTGAGATGGAGAATTTGCGGGATGACCTGCGGGCATCTCTCAGTTCTCTTCTCCCCTCGGAATTCCCACCGGGATAAGGATGGGAGCAGCCGAGTTAGCCCAGTCTCACTCTCCCATCTAGTGGTAAAACAAGGAAAAGTGGTGCCGGCAGAAAAAAAGAGAAACTTTCCCATTCTGGAGCTTCTGTAGGGGTATCGTTGTGGGCTCAGTTAAAGCCATAATCCCCAGGTCGGGAATGTCACCGAACTGATCGAGAGGGACACCCAGCAAAGTGAAAAGGTGGCTCTGAGTCCTTCCCCGGGTCCAGTGGGGTTTGGGGTGCCCCTACTCCCAGAAAGAGCCATGAAGCAAAGAGGTTTGCACACTGAGGGATACAGCTTGGGGGAGCAGTCTGGATGTCCAAGCACAAAGTTCTTGAGCAAAATAATCTCCCAAACCACTCGTGGAGGGTGGGAAGTGGAAAATTTGACAGCCACGCCTTCCCACAAATAACCTCTTATCGTCACTTAACCACACATGAGTCCCACAGCTGCTCCACTGCCTTCTCAGAAAGGCCTCTGTGGTCCCCCAAAAAGCGGGGGGGCACAACCCGCAAAGGCTGATGCACAGGCAAGGTCAGGGACCCGCAGGCATCCTCTCAGGAAATGTGCTCTCGGAGGCGTGAGCTGGGGCTGCACTGCTGAGCGTGGCGTGCAGAGTCCAAAACCTCTGCAGTGCAACAGCCTCTCCTAGGAGGTGATTAGGGGAGGCTGAAACATGGAAAGGTGGGTTACTCTGAGCTGCAAAGTTGTGTTTTATTTCAGCCAGACCCACTGAGCTGGAGGGGAAGGGTTTCGCGTCTCCCACAAAAATTTAAGATGCTCAAGGTCATTCAGGCAAAAAACCCCCACATTTTCCATGAGGACCTGGTGCGGAACCAGCTCAGTAGGGGCCAAACACCATGGGGGTGTTTTTCCCCAGGCTGGGGAGGTGCAGGGGCTCAGGTTCTGCAGCCCTGGATTCAGGATGCTGGGACTCCCACTCCAGTGTCCACAACTCAGTTCCAGAGACCTGGGATGCTGAATGGGTGAACCCTTACAGAAGATTTATGTTCTTGTGTCAGACAGAAGATTTGTGGTATTTCCTGGAAGGCTGGATGATGTTTCACTTTCAGCAAATAAGGTCAAAATCACAAGGGGGGGAAGCTTATCTCTCATGGATCAGCTGTTTGCCAACCCCAGAGGTGCCAGAGTTTGTCTCACATCTCTGTTCATATAAAAACACTTCCCTGGAGCAGCACGCCGCTAAACGTGGCTTTCCCGAGGGTGTCACCTACACCGTCTGCAGCACAAACAGACTCAGCTGGGAAAAGATAACTCAGAGGAATACGGGATTCACACCTACACCACCAGATTATACAAACGAAACAAAAAGGAAAAGGTGCTGGGCAGATTTGGAAGGGCAGGGATTGGTCAGGTAAAAAGAAAGTCGGCAGGAGGTTCCTCAGGCAGCATCCCCATGATGCTGGAGGGGGATGCAGGTTGGATCCAGGATCGGAGGCAGCCGGGGATGGGGCCGGGGCACCTCGGGGGATGCCCAGGGCCGTGCTGGGCTGTGCCGAAGGGACGGAGCAGGGCGGGCGCTGGCGGAGGCTGCTGGCCCCGGCTCAGCCGCACGCATCCCTCGCATCCCGGCGTGTCGGGAGAGGGCAGCCTTCGCCACAGGCGGTGAGGGAGGGAGGAACCGCACCCCACCGACCCAGCACCGCCCAGGAAAAGCTTCAAGGAGAGCGTTTAAGTGCCCACTGTTGAAAAGGGACTTGTTCGGATGAAACGCGAAGCCACTGGCTCTGCCGGGAGTCAAGCACTGTCCCGTCTGCATCCTCGAGGATGTCCCAGGACGTGACCCACACGTCCGTGCTGGCGGGATGAAAGCACACCTGGAGCAAGGCTCACCGTAACCTGCTGCTCCAAAATCCCCTCTCCACCAGACTTGTAGACATAAATCAAGTTTCCCTTCTTCACAGCAGACCACCGGATTCATTCCTTCGGCTGCAACAGCACCACGCGTGCAGCAGCCTGGGGACCCACCTGGGACATCCTGGGCTTGCAGCTCCAGTGACTCACCCGCAAACCCTCCCTGGAAAACGTCCTCCCTGCTACGGCACAAGAGAAAAAAAAAAAAGGAAAAAGTTAATGAAAGGACAAGCTGAGAACGTGGAAGCACAGTTAATGCTACTGCTGTGATGCTTCATTTGAGCTGCAAAGAGAAGATAAAGTTCTGCCTCCCACCAGAGATGTCACTGGGGAAAATGATTCCTTCCTTCTCTAAATGGCATCACATTGTTTTTTCTTTGCAGCTTGCTGCCAGCTTTGTGTCACAGCCTGTTTTTCCAGGGCAGTAATCTGGTTAACTGGCAGTGGTGGTGCCCTCCACCCAATCTCCCCGCCACCCTCCCCAGACAAGATCACTACAAAAGATATTCAAAAATAGATTCACCTAGGAAAGAAGAATAAATAAGGCTTGCTCTTCGCGTGTGAATAGCTAATGAAGACCCACTTAGCAGTCTCGGCAGACTCATCAGGCTCGGCGGCTGAGCCTTGATTGTGTGTCTGCAGCTCCGTTCCCCTTCTCTGCTCATTAGAGCCAGGTCAAACGAAACACACACAAACCGTGGCAGAAATGCTAAGAACCAATGGAGATGGTCATAGTGGTGACCCATTCCAACTGGTAAATTGCAGGTTAGGAATTTTTACTGCCTGTTACGTGGAGCTGTTTCATCCAGCAGCCGGAGGTGGATCACTTCTAATCCCCAAGGGTGAGATCCAGCCCTTCACACTGCTGCCCATCTCTCACTGACCTGGACAGTCCTGCATGGGGAGCACTGGGGCACATTTTGGGGTTGTTCAGGATCCAGTGTGCTGGTATTGCCCAAAGAGCTGCACCAACCTGGGTGCAAAGGCAGCAGGTGAGGGTTGAAGGGCTGACACATCTGCTGGACACCCATCTCCTGGAGCAGCTCTGGCAGTGACTGCCACCCTCATCGATCACTGCATTGCTCTCCTCTGCCCAGAAAGACTTGTCCTTCTTAGCATGAGATGTTTCAACCAGCTGTAGAGTCCTGTGAAACTATAATGATTAACATACATAAATACACTAGGAGCTCTATGAATCCTCTAACAGGATTTTCTTCTTAAACACCTTAGGGCACTAATTTCTCTGTTTCCTGAAACCAAACCTGGTGGGCTCAGGCACTGCAAGGTGAAGTTAGTTTTAATACTACATTTGCTAATAACCTGGGAAAGAAGAAAGGGAACCAAAAAAAGTAAGAAAGAGCGAGGCAGCCAGCTCCTGCCTCACCCTGTCTGGATTGTCTGTCACTGAATTGTGGCGAAGCATAAGATGGGAGAGGGATGCAGAGGTATGAAGCACCGTTGCCAGAGGGTTCTGCTGCAGTCTGGATTATGTTGGTGTAAAATCTGCTCTGTTCTACTTGTCTGTGCTCTGAGACCTCCCTGACAGTCCTTACTCACAGAACGTTCCATCTTCATGCCTCTCTGTTCCTTAACCTAACAAACCATCCTTTTCTCACCAGTTCTGGGTCAGAGGAAAATGTTGTTATTAGGTTACCTCTATTTTATGGTCTCTTAATTATTTCCACCTCTGTGATTACACTAATTAGCTAACTGGTTTCTAATGGCTGTACAGTAGCTTGCCTTGCACTTCCATTAATCACAGCCTTAGCCAGCCTAGTTAAGAGTCCCTGATTTTTTTGCATTATGATTTGAAATTATTAAATGCAGAAGTAATCTGAAGGGGAGAAAGGAGTAAATAGGAATAGACACCACCTTCTCCAGCAGCTTGGCAAAGAGCCTCTTTGATATATTTAGAAATGTTATGATTCACAAGAACCCGCCAACAATTTACTTAGTGTCTATAAAAATAAGAAAAAAAAGGTAAGCCTGAAGTTTTCAATCACAACTGCTAAAGGCTCCTTCTCACTTTCTTTGATTCGAGGCAGTTGACTGACACATTCAAATGGGATCAAAAATAAAACAACTGACAACACATCTCCTCCGTCCTGATGGCTGTGACCGAGTGCTCGCTGCAGCTACACCTAGGACAAAACAGAGATGAAAATCAAAGAGGAGGCTGAGTTTTCACTGCTGGAAAAACATTGCTCTGACAGCTCTCAAGACCTTCCTATAAATCCTCACCTAGGGAGGTTATTTGATGTGTTAAAGGACTTCTTAAAATAATCAAAATTAAGAGCAAAGCATCTCACACTGGATAGCTTAAATACCTGCACAGGGGAGCATTCATCATTGGTTATGATGGAAACTCAGAATAACAATAAAAATAATAATCAAATAATATTTTTATTTTCATTATTATTATTGACATCTACATAACAGGAGAAGTTCAAAAGGTTGTACAAACACCGATAAATTAATTCTGGCAGCCTGCTGCATATCAGGCACCGAGTTCAGTGAGGTGCTTCCCTGCAGCACAGTTGTAGTGAGCACTAAGTAAAATGCTTTTAGGAGGTGGGACAAGGGTGACGATGCTCTCGTCTGCCAGTGTGTCTTTGACAAGGAGCGAGAGGCAGAGAACCTTCATTTCCTGAAGATAAGAGGCTGAAGAGGCCCCATGACAAGCAAACCATTAAACAGGAAAAAAAAGTAACAATAATACTGAGCAAAATATTGCTTCAGGGAAAAATTTCTGCTTGGTTTTAGCACAGATGTTGATATTGCACACTCAGAAATGTCTGTGTGGAAGCGCATTATTAGTTGGTGAACAAAAGCAGAGAGCTGGATTTGCAAGGGAGGAACTAAAGCATTTAAAAATTAAAAGACATTTTAAAAATGCCTCCTGAAAGGCATCTTTTCTCTGAAGGAGAAGTTATGAGTAGAGAGACTGAGCTTCCCCAAATCACAGAGTCTTAAACTCAGAGCCTGTCAAGCACTTTTCCAACACTTTGCTTCAAGAAAAGGGAGCTCTGGTGGGAGCTGTCGCCTCTGCAGATCCCCTGAGGGCTCCTCTGCGTGTGGAAAGGCTGTGCCAGGCTCAGCTCCCAAAGCCAGCCTGGGTGGGAACTCCTGCATCGCCTCACCTGCAAATGTGCGTTCGTGTGCTCAGGAACACACCTGGAGCAGGAATCTGCACCATGCCACATTTCCCCAGGGCAAGTCCCCCCAGACACCCGTCCTGACTCATGCCTGCACCTCTGCATGTGAACTCCAAACAGTTTATCCACGCAGCACCCTCAGCACCTCCCAGAAAGGTCCCACAAAGCACAGGGGCACGCTTTTCAGATTAATGAATATCATTTCAAAACCCACAGCCCTCGGGAGGAGGGAATCCTGAGCCCTGTGGGCTGAGGGAGTCGCAAGCTGAAGCAGAGAGGAGCATTTTGGGCCTCGTGCATGCGAAGGTGGCACAAAGCAAGGCTCACGCTCAAAGGTGATCGCTCTGCACTTTGAATATTCCCTCTGTGCACCGGGCTGGGATTTTTCATTTCATCCATAATTCATGGTTTGCTGCAGCGACTCCACTGAGGCAGCACAGGACCTCGGCCCCGCTGATAACAAGGCAAAGGCAGAGCTGCTGCTGTTGCCAGACTGCAAACTGTAGAGCTCAGGTCCAGCCAGCCCCTCCGCTTCATCCCAATTAACCTGCGGGCTGCGGAGCGAGCACACAGTGACATAAGGGCTCCCTGCCCCTGCAGATAAGTGGCTGCAAGTGGCCACTGCCAGCCCCACACGAGCCCACGCTGACCCCTCCACATGGGCTGTCTGTAGCCAGGGCAGGCTGTGCCCAGCGCAGCGCAGGGCTGGTACTCCTCCAGCCCTGCACCTGAGTTACACGTGAGCGTGTGATTGCTAACCCAGCTCAGTGTTTGATGCCTGTGCACTGCTAGATTTTGGGGCCGGGTTGCTTTTCCTTTCCAGCTGGCCCCAGCAGTGCTGAAGGGTGACAGTCCCTGCTGTCCCTGTGCACGGGGAGGTCACCGTGCCGCTCCAGCTGTGTCACGCACACAAAGCAGCCCACGCTCCCTCCCAGGGCTATAAACCTTCCTCCTCCAGCCCCGCTGCCTTTCCTCTCCATAACACGCAGACCAAAAAACCCAGTTTGTCAGAAACGAAAGTGTTTGGGGAGATTAAAATGTAAATGTTGCACTTGGCTTTTCAAAGGGGGTTTGATATTTTACTTGCGACTGTGCAAGGAAATAGATTTTTGATAACTCTGCGGAACCGCTGCTGCCCAGCCACTGCTGCAAACAGCCAAGACCTTAATAAATAAATTCTCTGTCAGGCAGCTCTGAAAACCAACTTGCTGGCGGTTTGGAGAAATACTGGGAAATTCAAAGCAGTCTTGCACAAGGAGAGCTGTAATTACAGCAGCCTCTCCTACACTGCCTGGGTTTGGGAGGAGAGGAGGAATGCACAGTCTCTTCCTTGACAGTGCTGGCAATAAACACTATATATTATTTTTTACTACGTTTATTAACTTGAAAATATGGGGAAAGGGCCATGTCAGGTGTCATGCTTTGCGCTAGGCATCACCCGTGGATGGGACATTAAAAGAGAATGTGAAAATAATTCAGACAGAATTCCTGCCTGGCTTGGCTCCGGCTTGCAATCTCATCTCCTTGGAAAACTTGCAGAAAGGTCTTCCTGAACCCAAAACTAGGTCCCTCCTGAGGCAGTTTTTTTTCCCTTAACTTTATGTGATGGATCCAGGTCTCTTTTCTCTGACTCTCTGAGTCTGCAGAACCTTGCACCGCCCTCAGCACCCAGCACCAAGCACAGCTTTGGCTCCGTGCTGACAGACACGTGACACCGTGGCCTGTGCATTATTCAGGCACCTTGTTGATCCAGACTGCTGCAAACACTGGGGAAATTCAGGGAAAAAGTAACTAAAAGGAGTTTGCTGACTTTCTGCTGACCACCAAAGCTCTTTCCCCTCCACCAGCATGGCCAGAAGTGAGCTGCTGGGATTTTTGCATCCTCAGTCGGGACACTTTGAAAGAGTTGAACCTCAGTATAAGAAGTTCTGGGCACGAGGCTCTCAGGAGAAAACTATGACCATGTAAATACACACAGCTTTATTACCAAAAAGCTTGATGAGTTTAAATTAACCTTTCTTCCAAAATAAGTGTAATAACCTGAATGTGACCACTGCACAAATAGACCTGCAGTGCTCGGAAGTGATCAGCGAGGCGAGAATCACTCACAGGATTAATCTGGAAAATAATTTCAAACAATTGAGATCTATATGAAAATGAACAGACCACACATTAATAGAGCCCAAGCCTGCTCTGTAAACTTAGCTACTCACTTTTTATCCCTTAAGTAAACTAGGAAGAGTAATGTATTTATAGCCTCTTGACGTAAGTAGCCTCAGTGAAATATTGTATGTAATAAATATTCTGCCATCTCCGAGAGCCTACAGGACAAAGCGGTACCAAGGTACTGCAAAGGCAAACTGTATGTGGCTAACGAGTCTTGGGGAGCTGCCAGCCAGCTGAAAACACTGAAATGAGAGAAAGCAATGAAAATGTAGACTTTATTAATATAGGAGTGAGTTTTATTAACAACACCGCAATGCAAGGTCAGTGGGTAAAGATTTTTCCCCTTCAGCTTTGCAGCTTTTCAATCATTGCTTCCAACCATCACCTTGGAGTTTGGTCAGCTTTATGCCAATGTTTTGTTGTTTGTCAATCATTTTCTCCACTGTTTTTTTCTCCCTTTCCTTGCTGATGCAAAGATCATAAGATCTTGGCCCTTTTTCCCTACCCCGTGCTGCCAGCATTGCTTTTTATCCAATTACAAATTACACAGTGCATCTGCATTAAACCAAAATGTGTTCATCACTAATTTTAAATAAGGATGTCATTTGTAAATGCTTTATTCATAATTAATGGAATTATTACTGGGTGCAGCCACATTCTTCATCCATGTACTGTAAGATATGTTGTAAAGTGCATTAGTAGAAAGCTTTATAGATGAGGATATGACAACCCTACTGTGCAGCACATTACGTGATGTACTGTGGCTATTGTTGTAACAATCTTTATGCAAGATTTTAAGCTATCAGTCAGTCAGGGGCTGATTGATAGTGTAAATGTTAATAATTAATAATAGGATAATGTTGATAGCTGTGATTCTATGATGAGTATGGATTTTTTTAGTTAGTATTATGCTAATATGCATTATTCACTGAATCATAAAATCACATTAGAGATGAGAAGGTCCCTCTGGCTTTCCCCATTCATATCACTGATGAGTCAGTGCTGCTCCTTCCTAACATTTCCAAAGCAGCTTTTTTCCTCTGCCTTTCTGCATGAAATCTCTAGGTTAAGAAGTGTATTTTGAAACAAATTTAGAGCCCTGAATATGTGCTTACCAGGGTGATGTGCAAAGTCATGGCCTTCAGGAGAGGAGTGCAACCAGCTGCCTGCTCAGGCACGGGAGACAGAGGACATGAGGGAGCCTCCACTTTGTTTACAAGAAAATAGTTTAAAATGAAGGAATTGCCACTGCAATTCCTTTAAGTTTGGCGCTTGAATCCTGCAGCAAGTTGAAACCATCAGGCACACGTACCTTGCACAGTGCCTACAGGAAGGTCCTTGGGCTGATGAGCAACAGGTAACACAGGTGGGATGTGGAGATGGAGACACAGAAGAGAGAAGCAGAGCTATAAAGTGGCTCAACAGTGATATCATTTTTTTTCAGCTGACATTATCTTTTTTTATATCCACTAGACAGGATGAAAACAGGCATTATGTCATGCGGGGGGAAGTGAATGTCGCTTTGCCGCCGGGCACAGGCTCCTCAGAGGATGTGAAATGCCAATAGCAGCCTCCAAATCAGGATTTAGAAATGGATATGGTGTAATGGTCCCGGGGATGTGCTGGATTCCAAGGTTCCCAGCAGGGAAATCTCCCCTTCTCCACCCAGCAGGATTGTCTCCATCGCCCGTCTCACGGCCGCCCTCGCAGGACCAGAGATATAATTTTGCCTTCTCCAGTTTCAAAGCCTGAGATTCAGGAGAGCTCCTTCCTGGTACTCAGCTGGTTGTAGATAACCTAAGCCAAAGGCATCAGATACGCTGAGCTCACTGGCATTTTCCTGCTGGCATGGTGTCCGACAAGGAAGGGTGTGCTCCACGCACCCCCTTAATGACATTTTAATTCCTTAAATTGTGCTAACACCCACCCGGCTCCCTGGCAGTGCAGGAACACAGCTTATGGACTAGTGTGAGAGCCATGTTCAGGGAGAGAGGAAGTGCTAGTTAGTGCAGGAATTCTCTTATTAAGGAAATTATTACTGGTAGCTTTTTCTTAGAGAGATGAGAGTGCTCAGAGCTGATCACTGATTGCCTTTCCCACCCCTGCTCCCTCCCCACCTCTTGGACTTTGTGTTTGGCTTTTCAACATTTTTATTTCAGATAAATCCGCAAGCACATTTCCAGGTGGATGTCACCAGGATCCACTTCCTCCCAGCCCACAGACAGTCTGTCTCTTATCTCACTTACATTAGTATCAATTATTTACAGCAGGAATGCTAAATCATGAAAACCAAGTTGCAGCAAAGCTCTGCCTTGGCTGAGTACCTCACACTGGTTGCAGCTTCCCGAGCCCCTGTGCTACTGGTACTGGGCCTTGCAGAGCAACAGCCATGCATTTCTTCCCCTTTCAGAGCTGCAGAGAAGAGCAGTGCCTGGGCACCCACAGCCCATGTTCTCCACAGAGATAAAAATCATGAGGGAGTGCACTGGGCAGCGTGTCTGTAGGGAAAGCCTTTCCATGGTCGCTAGGTTTTGGAGCAGCACAGTGCTTGCCAGAAGGTTTCTTTTTCTTTTTCTTTTCCTTCCTTCCACAGAGGCTTTGTGACACTGGAAAGTAACATTTGGGGGAAGGACCATCTCCATCCATGAGTGACGGAGCTGATTGCCCAAAGCAGGGTGCAGCCAGCCTGCCTGGGGGCTCAGCTCCCCTTTGTGGCACCACACAAGTGTTATTGCCAATTCCTTCCTTCTCCTTCTCCTGGGTATAATCTCCCTTCTGGGAACCCATAATCTGAGGAGAAGAAGCTCTTTCCACACGAGGTTTTTACGAGGTGCTCACACTTGCACCCAGCCACTGATGAGTTCCTTAAATGACTGAGTGCATAAAGGCTTTTTAAAAAATTTTAATGAATAGTATTTAAACCTGACTAACTAAAATCTCCAATAAATGGGGGTGTTATATGCCTTAGGAGAGTATAAATAAAAGTGTCTGGGCTCTCTTCATGTCTTTACTCTTTGGATACAGAACAGCAGAAGTGCTTTGCCTCTGTTGGTAAGTTCACCACTAAGTGAGGTGATGCTTCCACCTTTGACCTTGGATGAGTGCCTACATTTAAATTTCCAGTAATTCTCAACATTTTCTCAGCTATAGCCATGCTTGCTCCAGAGAAGTTGTATGTTCCTAGGTTTGGTTCCTCACCCAGCACATTCCCACTTTGCTCATTACGACTCACAAAAGTGAAAAGAAACCCCTGAGGAAAAAAAAAAACCAACAAATAAACCCTTTGAAACCTGGTTGTAGAAAATATTCAGAAAGTGAGGAGATCTCTGAGCACAGGCCAGAGCCAGCAGATGCTGGGCAAGCTGGTTTTGACCCACTGTGGGATAGCAAGGTGGTTGTCCCGTGAGACCCAAGCTAGTCCTGAGGCTGCAAAGCCCCAAGCCTGCAACACAGACCCTTAAAGGGATCCTCCAACCACCAGTGGCCATTTCAGCTCTGGAGGGATGATTCTGGGCACCTGGGAGCCTCCCTGGCAATGTGCAGTGGCTGCGGTCCATGATGTGGAGCTGAAGGGCAGGGCTTGCTGTGGTTGGAGTTTTCCATAGCTCAGAGGATGGTGCTGGACATGGAAACCTTCAGCCAAGGCAAGTCCAGTGCCCAGCCCCAAATGACCCTTAGCTGGCGCTTCGCTGTCACCCGTGGGTGTGATTTTGGGCATACACAGGGATGACTCCTGGAGGGGAGGTACACAGCAGGGGATGGAGAAAAGGAAGGGTGTTTTAATTCCAGCCTGCTGTGAGTCACTTCATTAGCCCTGACCCTGTTTGACCCTTTTACTGTTATATCAGCCTAACTGTTTATTTTCCTCATAACACTAAAACCAAATCGATTACCTTTGTCTCACAGCCCTTTATGTGTCTCGGCGCCCAGGAACGGCCCTGCTTTTAACAAGAGGCCTGATGCAAATGAAATCTTTGGGAAATAGGGACTGTTTGGATCAGACACCAAGTCAGCCTCCCCATCTTCCTCCTTTTTTTCCTGATTAAGCTTCATCTATTGCGTTTCAAAGAGAAACTTTATTTATTTTAAAAATAGCTGTACAATGCTATCTCTATAAATGTGCGTTGTGTGTCTTTGTTGTATACATCTGTACAATCAATAACTGTGTCTTGCAGGGGATTTAAATATTAGTCTTCAAAATCCAGGTCTAGAGCACCAGATTTATTTGTAGGAAAACATACCCTTTCCTGCTTAAGGAAGGATGTTAATTATAAATGCAAGCCCATAAATCTTGTGGCTTTAGGTGAGATATTTGCTGGATTATAAATATGAATTGGAGATGAGGGTCCTGCTCTTCCTATTATTACTATTATTATTATTACTTACTGGTTATTATTTTCTGTATGATCCATATCTTCGGGTGGGTCAAACACCACTGAGGAATGGGGAGTTAAGCCTTCAAAGGGTGCACACATGTTGAATTCATTAAAAGGTTTCCTATCCCAGCCTTGCTCTCCGCTGCATTTCGCAGCCGGGTGAGTCATTAAACTCCCTGTTCAGGTGCCTTCCCCTCCTCTCCAGCCTGTCTTTGGTACCTCATTTCATTGTGCTGCTTTTGCCTGATCATATCAAGCCCCCTAATGTTTATTAATGTCGCCCTGTGCATCCTACTGAAAATGTGCTATTGTTTCCCAGGTTCTGCTTCAGCACCAGTCTCAGAAAGCAGCCAAACCAGGAGCCACTGGGGACCCCAATATCACCCAGAGCTTTGTCACAGGTGACAATTTTCTTCTCTGCCATTTGTTATGGGAGATCTGGGGACATCAGTAATAAGCCACAAGGGCTGGATTGGCCAAGGAGCTGAGCACCCAGAATACCAAGTGGAGGATTTGCTTCAGGCAGGGTGTGAGAGCTTTGATGTGGCAACTGTGGGCAGTCCTGAGGCTGCTCAGCACCTTCAGGGCAGGGCTGGAGGGGCCTCACCACAGAGGCCCCAGAGCTGGAGAACTGAATGTCTCTGGTTGATTCAATACCAGCTGAGTCAGGGGTACATTGCAGTGGGTCCCCCAGACTTCACCAAGTGCTCCGAATGCCAATTAATGAGAGTTAAACTGAAGACCTCACTGATGACCCCAGGGCTTGCTGATTCGGCTCTGTTTCCCTGCCGACCTCTGCTGCTCCAGCCGTGCTGGTCACTCTGTGGCACACCAAGGGCCAAACCCAGCCAGGTGACAAATGTGAAGGGCTGGATGCTCACCAGCACTAGCAGAAGCAGAAGGCATGGAGCTGGACTGGTGTGCAGCGGGAGGAATTCCCAAAGGCAGCTCTGGCAGGTGCAGCCCCACAGCAGGCTGCTGCCCAGAGGAGAACACGTACTGGGATCTCAAAATAAATTCATGTAACGCACTGCCCTGAAATTAATAGGCCCTTGTATGCCAGGGCTGTAAAGACAGGGCTCTGTATAAGGTCTGGCTTTTTTGAATTAGACTCCTGTGCTTAAATAAATTAAGCGAGTTGTCAGTATATTAAATGATTTAATGCCTTCTTTGGTTTTGCAGTGGAATCCTAATGAAAATACTCTTCAGTATAAAATGCTGAATAAATTAAATGGTGAAGTATTTAAATAAATGGTGTGTTGTTACTGTGAACCACATTAAATTAGTGTTTGCCTCTACGGTGATGATGCTGCCCTGGCTTTAAAAGAGTTTCTGCTGGTTCAGGCTTTTTTCTGACAAAACATAAATGTTGTGCTTAAGATGTTCAGTTCAACAGGATCTGCACTGTTCCTGGGCCAAAACCTGATATCAGTGGAAATCTTTTTGGCTGGCTAGCAAGGAACTGGATTAAATGGCATTAGGAGCAAAGGGCTCTGGCAGACTGAATTGGAACTGCTGAAGAAGTTTCTCGGTGATGGCCTCTGCCCTGAGCAGGAGGTACAAAGGTGTGGGGGGAGGGGGTTAGTCACTGTGGTAGACAACATCCTGCAGTGCTGCCTCCTCCCCACTCACTGATAATCTGGATTATCAGATGTGGTGACAGCAGCAGAGAGGTGGCAGGCAGGTGGGGACAGCTGCCATGGCCAGAATCATGCCAGAGGTAAATCCAGCACAGCTCAGGACCCGCGGACATGGTCCCAGATTCCCATCTGGCTCCTTGGTGTGGGCAGAAGGGAAGAGACGAGGTCCCAACATCCCAATTTACACCTGGATTGATTCTGCAACTGAAGAACCACACTGATGTCATGAATAAACTGTGGAGAGCCTTAAAAGTCTTTCTTTGCTGATCTCATTACAAGATAAGATAACAAATGACCTCTCTTTTCTATCCTTTCTGTAAGGTAATGACCTGCTTTTAAAGGTAAAGACCTCACCAGAGGATAAAGTCCCTTATATAGGAATCAATTTTGAAACAACTTCAGTTGTCCACCTTTTGGGTATCAGTTCTTATCTAATCACCTCTACCAATCACAGTGTTTCTTGGGAAGGAACATTTTTTTGTGACACTGCTTTCTGAGCTTAAAAAGAAGAAATAATGTTCCAGTACACACAGAAAAATTAAAAACAAATTATATATCTATATATGTTTATACCTCTTTGGTCCCCAAGTACATCTGGGTGCACAGTAAGACATCAGCTGGGGCTTGCAGACCAGTCCCAGGAGAAGTCCACGCATGGCTCCTGGAGTTTCCTGATTGAGGGGTCTGTAGCTGAGACTCCTGCTGAATAATTTCCATGGAAGGAGAAATTTCAGCAACTTCCAAACCAGAGAGCAGAAACGTGATGGAGCTCCTGCAGAAAGTCCCCAAGATGATGGCAATCTCCCATTCTGTGTTCTCCTGGGTGTAGATGAGTCTGTTATCAAACTAGACCTTTTCCACTCACAATTTTAGGAACTCTTACGGAACACGGTGGTGTCATTTCCCTGAAAAGTCCATCAAGCTGCAGCAGCAGATGGGGATCAGCAGGATTTTACTGAACTACTGGAATTCATGTTCTTCATGCTTTGAGCTACTGTCTTTGGCACTGCATTTTGGGGGTTTTTTTTAATAGCAGGGGCATGTAGGCTAGGCTTGTTTTATGGGGTTTTAGAGGACTTTTCCAGTCTCTCCACTGGCAAAGATGAAGTGCCAATAGCACTGAGGTGTCCGCGTGAGTGCCCACCAAGGCCAGACCAATAACTCTGGGAAAAAAGGAATGGTTCCACTCAGTGCTTGAGGATGATGGCTTAAATATTCATTATTAGGAAGATTAAAAACCCAAAAAAGGCTCATCCCATTCGTGCAGTGTGGGTGCCTGTGTGTTGATTCACAGTGATGTTTGGTGGATCCAGGATATGGCTCAAAAAAAAACAAAAGAAAAAAACCAGCATGAGTTTGAAATGGCCAGTGATGATGAAACCATCTGTTGGGAAGTTGTTCTGGTGTTACTTCTCCCAAACATAAAGCACATCCTTCCCAGATGGAATTTAACAGCGTCAGCTTCCAGTCGCCAGCTCTTTTTATCGCTCTGTCTGCTAGATTGAAGGGCTCTCCCTTTCTGCATCCCTGTACCCTGTCTGAATACATCTGGATTGTCATTAAGCCATCTCTTAACCTTCCCTTTGTTAAGCTAAGCACATTGAGGTCCTTGAGTCTGTCACTATAAGGCATGTTTTGTGACGCTTCAGTCATTCCCGTGTGCCCTCTCCCATCCATCACCCTCCTTCTGGAGGCGCAGGCACCAGAAATAGCTGCAGTGCCCCATTAGGTGTTACACCAGAGATATTTCACTCCGCTGTTTTATCAAGTTTCCAGCGCTGTGTAAGAGGATCCCTCCTCCCTGCGGCGAAATCCCGGTTCCTGGAAGTGTGGCTTTGTGTGAAACCGACTGGAGTTCGCTTCCATCTGGTTCAGGAGCAGTGCAGGTCTCAGGCAGAGACCCATCCACATTCCAGCCGTAGTCCGACTCCAAATCTCATCAGCAAACTTTGACTGTAATGAGTTTTGATTTTCTACCGTTTGCTAAAACTGCGGAACACAAAGGCAGCCGCTTGGGATGCTCCTCAGATACGTTTAAACCCATCACCAGGGTTCTCATCTGTTTAGCACAGGCCGTGTTGATTTTACATTGTTTTAGCTTCCTAATAAATGAGACAACATTAAGTTAAATGCCTCGCTGAAGTCAAACGTAACAGTGTTGATGAAATGTGCTAAATCAATCAAATCTATAATCACATTCTTGAAAAATTATATCAATTTCATTTAATAAGATCTATTTTCCATTAACTCATGTTGATTGTAATTAGTTATTCTCCTTAAATTGTTATTAATCAAGTCCCTTATCAGCTCTTCCATTATTTTTTTTTTTCACAAAATCAACATCAAACAATCAGATTTATAATTACGCAAGTCATCCTCCTCATCGACATTTATTCGTTGGCTCAAAGTCAACACTGCTTCGGTCTTCTGGAAAACTCTGTGCCGGCCCGGGGCGCTCCTGGGACAGATTTTAAAACTCTCAGGCACTGAATATTGGGAGCTGCTGATCAAAAAAAATTCTCCAGTTGTAGTAGCAGCTGTTTAACATCCTGAGCTGGAGCAGAAGATATTCCACATCATCATATTACATGGCTATTTCACTCAGCTTTTTTTTTCCCTCGAAATAGAGAAATTAAATATTTAGTGTCTGCCTTTTATGTATTCTTTTTTTAATGTCTGCTATTCTGTCTAGACAACTACTTTGAGTATCTTATATCTAAAGAGCATATCCCTGTTGCCCTCAGTTCTGCTAGCCACAGGTTTCACTTGACAGCCTCCTGCTTGGGGCTGGTTTACGTTCATTATTATTCACTTTCCCTTCCTTCTTTCTGGGAGTTTACCTACTTTCACTCTCCTTTGAGCTTCAGTTTTCAGCCAGAAAAACCTTCTCTTTCCCAGCTCTGAGGTTTTACTAGATTTCCTAGAAGCCAGAGCTTCTTTAAACAAGGAATTGCTGAATATCACTCCCATTTTCTGTTTAAGATCCTCCAAGTGACCTGGCTCACAGCACTGACAAGCACAGGGACCCACTGTCAGCTCAGGCTTTCTTGTCTGTGCCAGCACGTACGATCGAAACGGGGTCACCTCTGTGCTGGCTGTAGCCAGTTTTGGGGTTTGTAAACAGTCCTGCAGCTGTCAGGATGATCCTGTCGAGGATCCCCCTCGTTTTGTTTAGGAAACACTCTTCCAGGACATTTAGAAAATCCCCAAACCAGCACCGTGAGCTCTCCAGCTCACTTCATTCTAGTTGGAGTTCCCCAGGACAGCATAGGGAAATTCTCTTAAATACTATAGATATGTGGCTTAAAAGTGAGTAATCCCTGTTTTCTACTGAGAGTTGATGGTCTCGAGAAACACCTTCTTTTGGTTTTTATTTGTGTTTGAGGTCACTTTCTCTTCAGTTTCTAGTGGTGCTTGGAATGCAGCAATGTCACTTCTGATATTGATTGTCCCTCCTGTGCCTTCTTTGCCCACTCGATTCTTTCTAAATAGGTTAAAACTATTGATTTTAATATTCCAGGCACATGGATTTTCTCCCCAAGTTTAAGTCATACTCTCCAGAAAGAATCTCTACTCATAAATTAGTCGTTCCCAGTTTTTTGTATGGCTCAGGCTCTGCTGTACAGGCAATTAAAGTTCTTCTCACTTCTGCAGTTGTGTTCATTAGCTCTTTTTTTCCATAGCTTCATTTCTTACTTGGGCAAGGGATAGGGATGGATGCTGAAACATTTCTGTGCTTCTTCACACTCCCCAGTACCTGTTCCTGCTCATCCACTACAAGTTCCCTCCTTGCAGAAACGTTACCAGCCCAAACAGCTGGCACAGTAGAAGGAAAAACCTCAGCCCAACCACTGCCAGTCGCAGCACAGATTCCAGGGTCACCACGGCAGTGGATGCAGGACGACTCAAGGACCAATCTGGCACGAGTCTGCTGCTGACAGGCTCCAACATCACAATTCCTTCTGGCAGCCACTTCCATGTTCAACTCAACCTGCTGCAACCTTTCCCCAGGCCCACAGAAGTGCTTTTACTCGGTTTCCAAGCAAGCATCACATTTGGGGTAGAATCTCACTTGCCTTTTGGTCCCCAGCGGATTTCCAGCAGTTTTGTGAATGCCAAGCCAAGAGAGATGAAGAATTTTGCTTAGGGCACTGTACATGTGGCTGGAGCTCTGAGGGTTTCCTCTCACCTCCTCATCTTCAGCCTTTGGCGTGTGCTCCAAGGTTGTGTTGGCTTGAATCCAGCTCAGGACGAGCTGTGTTGACCCCATAACACAGAATGGTGGAATCATAGAGCCATAGACTCATAGGATCACAGCTGTTCATGCTGGAAAAAACCAAACCACAGCAGTTGTCTGGATTTGGCCATAGCTGGGCTCCGTGCCTGAGGATTTGCCTATTCCTGCTCTTCGAAATAGTCCCCTCCATCTTCTTTAATCCATCAGAGTATTTAGGGCCAAATCTGTGAGCAGGGAGGTGGTGAAGCAGGGGAGAAGAGAGCAGAAAGTCTGTAAAATAAAAAAAGCTACAAAAAGCCTCCTGGTTGCTCTGAACTGCACATCCTTCCTTTTGGGAGGTGTCTTTTTATCTCCTCCTGGATACTCACCTTCACTTTCTGGGATGCTCTGCTGTGGGTTTATGGTTACATTTCCATCCCTTTCACTGCCTTTTAAACAATTGCGTTGTTACCTTTTAAAATTCAGAACATGAAGAGCAAGTTCCACCCCAGGTGAGTGGTGTGGGAATGGGAAAGGTGTAAACGATCTGTAGTAGAGGTTGGTGCCTTCTCCAGGACAAGGTTCCTCATGGTGGTTTCCCCCTGTTTGAGCCCAGGACAGATGGACAGTGTGGAGCCAGGAGCTTCACTGGGACAAGCTTGCCAAAAAAACCCTGGGGGCTCTTCTGGGTAAAAGCCTGAGCTGCTCGTTTCCTTAATGCAATTGGCACTCTGCTCCATTATGAATTCCATTTGTAAATTGTAGCTTCCACTTTTTTCTTTCCCTTTTCTTTTCTTTTTTTTTTTTTTTTTTTAAATAAAACTCTAAATTTCATTAGTTTGCACTTACAAAAATAAGCCTGGCATCAACTAGTGAGCTCTCCTGAGATTGTGTCATCAATTTACCCTGCCACCGAAGCGGCCCCGTGTCACGCCTGGCACGGTGACAGCACCCGGCTTCAATCCTGCAGCTGCCTGCAGTCACCTGCCCTGCCTGGGAGCAGAGAGGCACTTACATGGACTTTTCTGATTAGGAACTTTGGTTTCAAGGTTTCAAGGGGATTAAAAAAAAACAAAAGAAAGAGAGAGAAAAAAGGAAGTTGATTGTAAATTTAATTCCTGCATCGTAGTCATTTCTGCACCACGGGTCATTAAGCACGCATTAGCACTGCCACCCATTTTTCATAGGAGCTGCACCAGCGACACAGAGCGTGGCTGCTGCACCCTGGAACATCCAGCCTGCAGCCCATGGGCTCCTCAGGGTGGTGGGGGGCACCCATAGCCTAGATTTTTACCTGGCAAATCCCAGGGGAGAGCTGGAACGGTGGCAACCCTGAGTTGCAAATGTGACTGATAAATGTTCTGGGAGTGATGACTTCTCCAAATCTGACTTTAGAACACCTCCTTGTCTTATAAAATATCCATTTCTTATCCTTTCCCAATCTCCTGTTCATTTTTAACCCTTCCAGCTAGCGAAAGTCAGACAGTTGCATGCTTCAGGCATGTGGTCAAGGATTTGCCCAGCAAATCCTAACAGAACCAGCACTCTTTGTTGCCTGCCTAAAGTGAGGTTTTCTTTTAATAAAAAAGTTCCATGTGCCCAGCAATGTGAAAGACAAATCTGTGAGCATGTGAAAGACCTGAACCCAGACGTGCTCAGCACTGGCCAGAGCTGCCTGAACACTGCCCATGTCAGTCTGTCCAGGCTTGACAAACAGCCTGAGGAAGCTGGCTCCTTTAATAGGCTTCAGGGGTTTATTTATAGCCCCTTGGAATAAGTGCAGCTGATACTTAAGATCAGCGGAATTAATGACAGCGAGCTGGCGAAAGGCCAGGTCTGCAAATAGTGCCACTAAAAGTCTTCTCCACCATAAAATTTGTTTAATGTAAGAAATCATATCGTGCAGGGTTTTGTCTGCCATTTTTATAATTAGCAGGAGAAATCTCCAGTTCGCTCCTAAGAGCAGCCACTGCTTTATGGGCTGTCTTTTGGTGGTGGTTTGGAATTTTATATCCATGTTTGGAGGGACTCCTTGTGCTCTGTGTCCCACGGGAAAGCGCCCTTGCCCACCGTGGATCTCCTCTCACTTCCCCAGAGATGTGGGGAACAGAGAAAAGAATCAGGACCTGTGCCAGGTCCATGTGGTGGCTGATCAAGAGGAGGATCACACCCTGCATGTGCCAAACCTCAGGATCAAATCCTTGCCCACGGAGCTGCCAGCCAGTGCAGTGACATTCCTTTTTGATTTTACCAAAAATTCATCAAACTATCCAGAAAAGCAGACCAGAGTGGGGCAGACCAGAGTGGGGCAGTTTGTGATCTGCAGACCAAAATGCATTGAAACCACCCACTTTGGTCTCACTTTGTCCGTGTTTGATACTTTTCTCTAAAGAGCTGTATCAAACTTTTGCAAGTATTCCCGCTTTTTACAACCCTCTTGATCATACACAAAATCCCCAGCAAATTACCTTGAAATGAGTTATTCTATTCCCTTCTGTTTTTCCTTCCTCTAATGGAACAGAAATGAGCTTGGGTGGTTTTGCTCACTAACCACAACAAATGACTCTAATAACAGTTGCAGCAGCGTTCCTGCTGTATGGGCTGGCGCTGTCCCTGCCAGCACATTCCTGGGAGCAGCCTTTGCAGGTGAGCATCTGCCCTGGGGTGCAGAGGGACCCCAGCTGTGCCTGGGGAGGAAGGGAGATCTCCTGTTCAGCCCAACCCACAGCCCACTCTGCTTCACAAAAGGCTGGTTTGGGGCTCTCACTGAGGTTTTCCTTCTCTTGGAGGGAGCAATGCCTTGAAAAAGCTAAGGTTTTAGGATAATAAAAAGCAAGGAGAATGCCAGCCAAAATTAAAGGGTTGGAAATGCCATGAATATGGTTGAATATGGTTGTACTTCAGGAGCTGTACACCTGTGATCGAGGCAGTGCAGTGGCAAAGAGGTCACCTGCTTTCTCTTCGTTGTGCTCACCCATCCAGCACCCACCACCAGCAGAAGGGCCGAGGAAGAGGTTTTTGCTCGTCTTATTTTCTGAAGGGTCTCCCCCAGATGTGTCCTCTACCCTCGCACCGCTGGATCAGCCATCACCTCTCATTCAAGATGCCCATGGGGCTGTGAGATAACCTGGAGAAAATGGGATTATTCTGGCATCTTTATGGGAACACCTTCCCGTGGTGTTTGCACTGTAACATCCTCTGGACATCCTGCCGTGCACAGATCTGGGTCCAGCTCTCTCCCAGGACAAAGGTTAACCGTGGGTGAGCCCCAGCCAGCTCCGTGATTTAGGTTACCCATTTCTGCAATATATCAAGCGCTTCCCTGCCTGATATTTATAGGCACACTCAGGATCCTGGATAAAATGCTGTATCTTTAGTTAAAGATGCAAGAGATGATTAGTGCCCTTTCCATGGGATATGTTTTAAAGTCAAAGTACTTCAGGGGTGCCTTAATGCCTTGCTGACCTGGGACCTACATTTGGAGGAAGCTTTAAAACTAAAATAGCCGGAGAAAGGAAAATAATTGGGTGGATTGTGCTGAAAAAGGTGTTAGGTGCAGCTGTTCACTCTGTCTTTTTTTAATTTTTAGGCTTTTCCTATCATATTTTTCCTCCAGGAGGATGAAAAATTGAAAGAGCCGGGCACACAGTGCCTCCTGTTCAGATACAGGCTAGAAGTGCACACACTGGCATTTATTTAGGGGAAGGAGGATAACTCCATCACACGGAGATGTGGAAGTGTCTCCTGCAATTCCCTCTGCACATTCAGGGCTCAGAATTCCCAGGGGGAGCTGCCAGCCCTGGGGGGGTTCAAGCACAAGGAAAATGAAGCCCTTTCGAGACCCCTCGTGCCCTATTTCCAGGTAACAACCGGGTGCCAAGGAGGCACCTTGTTTGCTGTACACATTTTCAGAGCTGAATTTCAAACTTTCTTAGTCTTAGGTGTCCCTGGAGGCTCCATTGTGCTGCCTGGGGGGGTTTGACCTTGGCAGAGGTTTGCTGGTGCTGTGCAGGGTGGCTGTGGGCTGCGGCTGGCGAGGTCCCTGCCGTGGGGACCCACGGATTCTGTGCCTTCTAGGGTGCTCAGCCCTGCTCCACATCATCCAGGGCACAGCTGTGGAATCCCCTCGGGGAGAGGTTAATGCTGCTCAGGTGCAGCCGCCCTGGGGACGCATCTTGGAGCGATGCTGTGGCACACCTGAGAAATGAGCCCTCCCCTGGCACTGTGCCCTCAGTGGGGACAGGCAGCCTCCCTTTTCGTGGGACACCTTCCTGCCAGAACCACGTGAGGGGATGTAGTGATGGGATTAGGGAAAGAGGCTGGCAGCTGTATTTTCAGCCCCCAAAAAGCTCTTTCAACATTTCAAAATCCTCCAAGAGACCTGGCCCCTGAACACCACCGTGCAGCAGCTCCAGCAACCCTAATTTCAGCATATTGAGTCTTTCTCCTGATCTCACATAATGCTACAAACCCAGAGGCTTTTCACAAAAGACGTATCAGTTCAAGTGAGTTCCCTGTAGAGTTCTCATCCATAATCCAAATCCAGTGATCAGGAATTGCTCTTCCCATCCCGTGTACCCTGGGGCGATGCAAACCCACCCACAGTCGCTCCGGATGGGAGCTCCCGGAAGGATTTCAAGACTTTTCTGTGTGCAGTGACTGACCCTGCAGCCAAGGAGGGTGATGTCCCCTGTCCCTCCGTGCTGTCCTGCAGGTGACAAGCACCCAGCAGGGATCTCTTGGTTGGTACTTGCAGACTCACGGGGTGGTTTCAGCCACTGGGGGTTGTGCTGATGTACAAAAATTGAAACTATTTAATGCAGGGGGAGGCAGCAATGCAACGGAGCTGCTCCTGGATCGATACATGACCTGTGCCTGATCCCTTCACAAACTGCAGTGCATCCCATGTCCCTTACAAGGCACCACCGCAGCTTGAGAGTGATAAACAATCACACAGGAATTACATTTTTGCACATCAAAAGTATTTTTGCTGCAAAATCTACAATTCCAAGCAGTTAAAGCCCTGATCAGAGCATGCTGTGTTTTGCTAGGATGCACACCACGAGCGGAAGAGGGCATTTCACCCCGTAAAGCTGCACGTTTCTAAATAACCTGGATTTTTATGTCCCAAATTACTAATTGCAAATTATTCACCCAATTCTCATAGAATGTCCTGTTTTTTGCTGAACTAAACCCAACTGTATAATACCCTGTTAGCCTACTGGGCTTATCTCCAGAACTCAAAGCTTTTCAACTTCCTTGTCTCTCTTTTCCCTCTCATTTATTTTCCANTAATGCATGGTTTGCTGGGGCATGGGGAGAAGGCTGGAGAACCTGAACTGTTATCAAGAATGCCACTCAAATTACAATATCATTGTTTGAAAAAAAAAAAATCTGGCAGCTAATTCTGATTGCAGTGCACATTTCTGTGCCTGTGACAAATGATTTCTAAAGTTAGACTCAAGGACACCAGGCTTCCAAGAGGTCACTCATCCCTGGTGTTTATTTTATTTGCCATACCCAAAGAATTTTTTAAATACTTAAATTAAGAAGAGGGGGGGAAAATAAAGGGAAGGAAAGCAATGATGATCTGAAAAAGATTGAAGTGTTTTGTTTTAAAAGGAGTGATGCTCAGAGCCGTAAGGTATGAAATACAGGAGGGGAAGCAGATTTGGGGCTAACCTGCGATATCACATTAGACTTTAAAGCTGTTCCAACAGACTAAGCATTTGAGAAAGAATCGGAGCTGTTGGTGATAAGTTGCTCCTCTTATCGGCAAACTGTCATCTGTCATGAGTGAGAACATTTTGTCCACCCTACCAAAACAAGTCAGAAAAATTGGATAAAAACAAAAATATAAATCAGGAGGGTAGCTGGGAGCAGAGCTGAAACGATGGCAATTTCCTGGCAAGGATCGCTGTACAGCTAAATGTCAGATGTGGCAGAAAGAATTATATTTTCGACTCGAGGTCAGGAATTATGTGTGAGCATGTGGTGGCCAGAGCCCGGCCAGCGCAGCCGCTGCGGGCCCCGTGTGGCCTGTGGTGACAGCCGTGTGCCCCCACGGGCAGCGGTGCCCGGCGTGTCCCGGCTGCACCGCCCCGGAGCGCCACGGCTCCGTCCCACCGCTGTCCCTTGGGATGCTCTGCTCCTTCCCCGCCCAGCTCTGCTGCATGATTTCGGCAGGGGGCGCGC
>WEIT01035649.1:639135-731059 GCA_013389985.1 Dryoscopus gambensis
GGCTGCGCTGCTGGATCAGCCCCTTCCTGAGCAGCAGCAGCCCTCGGTGCCTGCAGGTGCTGGCGGTCCCTGGGCAATCTTTGCAGCTGGAGCCAAACGTTGCCAGAGCCATCCTGCCCTGTGCCTGGCTCCCCACAGACGCTTCTCCATGGCAGAAGTGCTTGCAGATAACACGAAATTAAGTGCTTCTCAGGCTCTTTCTAGATTATTTCTTTTTAATTTAGTATTCAATTTAAATCTCAATTTACTTTCTAAATCATATTCCGTTGAATTTGCAAAGCACACCTGGAGCTACGGCGTCGGATGGGGAATGGAGGTGTACGATCTTCCCGGGAATGCTCGTGTCTGCAGGGTCCTGGGGACCAGCTGCACCCCAAGTGCTGGCCTCCCGCTCTCCTCCGGTTCTCCTGCAGGTAAACCCTTCTCATGTCAAGGGGAAACATCAGGATACAGCCCATTCCTTCCAAGGATCACCGCCCTGTCTGCCCTCCCCTGCTCACAGACATTTAGCTGCACCCAAAACTCTCAGTGCTTCGTGTCCTCAGGCTGAGGGGACAGTGCCCGGGGAGGTCACAAGAGCATGTGGGCCTCTGGAGCACGGAAAAATATCCGGGGACATGGGCACGGTGTCACGGCAGCACCTTGGCATTTGAGCTGGAGGTGCGGGTGACACCCCCGGGATGAGCCGTGCTCCTGTCCCGGGCAGAGGCTCGGCAGCCCAGGAGGGCAGACATTGCTCTGTGCTCAGGGCAGGCACCAAATTTAGGCAGAGCAGGGTGGAGGGGAGCCAAGGCGCCGCCTGCCAGCCGCGCCTGCACTGCACCTGATGCTCCCAAGTGCTTTTCTCCTTCACTTCAACACATTTAACACAGTGTTCCCATTGCAGCAGCCAAACTGATATCACTGGAGGCAAGACCTGAATCAGATCCTGGAAAAATCAGCTATTTAAATGCACCATAGGTGCTGCGCTCTCGGCAGCAGCGAGACCACAGGACACACAATTTGGGAGCGGAGGTACAGTGAGGGAAGGTTTGGTGATTTTACAAAATCTCCGAATGAGAAAAAAGAGCTGCTGGCTGGAAACGGGGCGTGTGGTCCCTCAGATCAAGACCGGTGAAGACATGATAATGTCAAAGGCTTGTGCAGCCTGGGACAGGGATGAGGCCATTCTCTGCCCTGAGGAAAGGAATAGATAAGGGGAGTCACTGGAAACCCCCCTAAAACCCTTTGGGGCAGGGGGAGTCCTACAGCCCCGAGCACTGCTCCCTGCCCAGGCTGTTCCAAGGTCACTGTACCAGCAACCCCCTTCCCCAGCCCCTGGTGCTGCAGGGGTGGAATATCCAACACCACGGGGTGGTTGGGGCTGTGCCATGGTGGGCTCCTCTGCTTTAATTTGGTTTTTAATTCTTTTTTTTTTTTAATTAATTTTGCAACAGTTTGGTTTCAGGGCACTGCAAGTGTTTCTGTACATCCCGATGAATGAGCTGAGCCTTTGCTTCAACCCAGCTGGGAGCAAAATATCCCAGGAAGGCTGGATTGCAGGACTGCAGAGCCCTGATGCTGACAGCCAGTGCCTGTCTCCCTAAGACCGAGCAGTTTGTAACAGGGGGCTGGGATAAGGGACAAGTCATTCCTTGTTGGAAATATCCCAACTGCAGGACACCAAAGCTGCCCTTTAAGCAGAAGCTGCGAGAGGCTGGTGCAAACTCATCTCCCGAGAGCACCATCAGTGCACATTTTGTTGCAAGAGGAGGGTGAGCCAGCAAGGGTTAATCGAGGCTGTGCTGTGCACCTGGCACATGTACGCTGCCTCTGCAGCACAGTGGGTGCATGTATATCTATATATATCTTATAGAGAGAGATTTATTTATCTGTGGCATGCGGGCTGGGGAGCAGACAGGCTCTCCTCTCACCATGGTGGGGTGTGGAATGCCACACGAATTCCCTCTATCATTTCTCTGGAAATCCTGGCAAGCCCAGGGCAGCCTGCAGTCGATCAGCTCTGTATCACTGTGTACCGCTGAGGGAGATCTCTGCAGCTTTTTGGGACACCCCGGAGCAGCTGTCACCCTCACAAACACACCTTCCCCAGCACCCCAGAGACAGCCGAGCACTCAGCACCTCCTGGGCTTCAGCTGCTGGGTCCTGGGTTTGCTGGTGACACCTTTCAGTTCCATTTAGAAAAGCTTTACTGGCTTTTTCTTTTTGAATTGTAATGCCCCAACATTGTGGTTTGTAAGAAAGAACTGGAGGATCAGCCAGGTCACGGCCATCAGACACACAGGGCTGAACTCCTGCTTTGGTTGCTTTTTGCTGTGTTGTTTGTTTATTTGCATGGATTATCATCTTTCCTGCCTGTACTGTACCACTGAAAATAAATTCAAAGCAACCAGGGCCCAAATTTTTGAAGAGGTTTCCCTAAAGGAATGTCAATTACCTTTCCCTTCCAGCACCACGAATGTCCGCTGGCACTTAAAAATCACAGCTTTATTGTGAGAAATGCAGCCACTTGCTCTAATTATTCATACTGCACTCTAAGGCAAGCAAAGAAGTAATAAAAGTATTTAGGAGGTAATCTTGAAAAGGCAAGGGGTTGGTGGCTCTGGGCATGGAGAAGTACAACCCCTGACAAAAACAGTCTATGCAATGGTTTGTGCATGAAAGTATGGAAGGAGTGGAAGAGCATTGTAGACTAACTCTGGAGGTCTCATTTTGGGTGGAATTTCCACTGAAGGCAGCTTATATTGCTTTTGCTGCTGGCAATCTGTTTAGACAAAATACTGCTGGAACTGGGTGGGTGTTTCTGCCCCTGCCCAGCACGTTTGAGGCCACCAAGAGCCCTGTGCTGCTGCATGTGACACCATTGGCCTTGGAAAGGGAAACTCAGGAGCCTTTGGGTCCAGAAGAGGGTGGAGGAGAGCCTTCCTTCCCCTGATTTGGCATCAGCACAGGGGCCAAGGGGTCCTCCTGGTGCTGGAAACTCAGGGAATTCCTCAGGGAGGAACTGTCCTACTCTGCCCTTGTAGGGTATGCTCCCTTCTCAGCACTTGTCCTCCAGGTGCTTCCTCTCACTCCATCCCCACTCCTTCCCTTCCCCAGCTTTTTCTTCCTGGGCTGCCTGGCTCCTTCCACATTTAGATGCCAGTCTGTCCTTGCTCATTGTTATTCTCCACCCATCTCCTTAGCTCAGCCTAGTTCCAAACTGCTTTGTCAAGGTGCCAGGATCCCCTGGTGGAGGTGAAGGTTGGCACATCAATGCCACGAGTGCATCCCAGAGGATGAGCATCTCTGCACATCTTGTGCGTGGAGAGAGGCACCAGGGGCTCAGAGGTGCCGAGGACCCTCCCTGCAGCAGCACGTCCGGATTTGCAGCCCTGCCTCAGCTGCCAGCTTTACTCCAGCCCTTGACTTTCCCCTGGGCTCACCAGCCCAGCTATGAGTGCTGTAGTGTTTGGGAACCAGCAGCCTTAATTATCTTTTAAAACTCATTATGCTCTTTCCTATGATCTCCTCTTTGTTCTTCCTTCCAACCCTCTGTGTCTGCGGGCAGTGGAGAGCTCTGCCTCTCCCTACAGCTCCTCATAGCACCACCAGGTTCTCAGACAATGTGCACATGGAATTCTCATCTAAATCACCCCAAAAGCAGTGACAAAACCCAAGGTTCATCATCATGAATCACAACCAGACCACAGGCAGTGGCAGCAACTCAAGAAGATGCAAATGCCTTTGCAGAAATGCCAGGAACATGCCCCATTGCTGGCAAGGGCTTCCCAGGGATTTCCAGCCTGGGCCCATGGGAGAAAAAAGTGCTGTCATCCCAGGACACAGAGTCTGGCTTTGTGTTACATCTTATTTGTAGTCAAAATAGCCCTGTTTGTCCTAGACCAGCTCGTTCTGGAGACTCTGAAATTAGGTGTCATTACCAGGTGTTATTACTCTGAGGGCATAAAGTTGTACCTAGCGAGCAACCCAGCGAGCTGCAGACAGATGAAGAGGATAATTTGATTCCATCTTTGGAAATGTCAGACTTTATGGGTGAATAAAATACATTCCATTTTCCTCTGTTTATCAATATTGGGCGAAAACAGACTAGAAATTGCTTATAAATGGAGAGTGTTGAGAGAAAGGCAATCTATTTGTTACCCCTCGCAGATGCAGAGCACTGCCACAGCCACTTCTGTGCACAAAGCAACAAAATAAGGCACAGATGGGAGGAAGAGTAACCCTTGCTGCCTTTCCACTTACTCGGCACAAGCAGGTCCATGTCCTGCAGCTGATTATCGTGGTCACACAAAATAAAATGTTCACAAAGCCACTGCAAATTCTTGGCTTTGAAGGGGAATTTGAAGAAGCCTGTAAGGATATGCTCACCTGATCTCTGAGCCAAAAGCAAAGCAGAGGCCTGGGGCTGGATAAATGGAGCCCTGTGTCCTGAAGAGCAGATGAGCCCATGGCCAAAGCTACAGGGGGCAGATGGGGCTGGTCCGGGGAAACACCAGGACCAGCTTTGTTGTGTGCTTGAATTGCCCAAACCAGGTCAAAATCTGGGCACGCAGAAAGGATGCCGCCCCTGA
This sequence comes from Dryoscopus gambensis, assembly GCA_013389985.1. Lineage (NCBI taxonomy): Eukaryota > Metazoa > Chordata > Aves > Passeriformes > Malaconotidae > Dryoscopus > Dryoscopus gambensis. Next base: position 643,710 of record WEIT01035649.1, read on the forward strand.
GAGCACCGTAATGATAAAGGGAGGGGTTTCAGGAGGGAGAATAGAACAGCATTGAATGAACTTTTCAGATAAATTATACCTAAAGAGGAATGAAACATTAGAGTTTCAATTACCGCTGTGCCCAGCCACGCAGGTAGTAATTCAAACAAGAAACAATTGCTGGATTGTCACCCTCAAATCAGACACATACCATTTAATTCCATTTACTGTAGGTTCACTGACTGTATTTTGAATCAAATACAGCCATTAATGTGCAAAGATCTGAAAAATGCATGTGTCCCTTTTACAAATGTGACAGCGAGACTGTAATTCCTGTAAAATCTGTTTTCTTCAGCTTGGCCTGCTCCGATTGCCGTTAGTTATGCAGATATTACTTATTAAAAGTTTCACTATGCCAAGCTAGATCTTTTTGAAATGCCTTGCACCTTTTTTGTTCAGGGCACATGAAAAGCATGGCCAGCTTCAGCCTTGTATTCCATCACCCAAACTTAGCAAATTGATTCGAAAGCAGAAAAAGCCACTTTCATTAAAACAATTAAACCCTTACTATTATTGCCGTATCTGGCCATTCCATCACAAGTATAAATCATCAGTTACGGGAACTAAAAGCTTTCAGACGGAATTGCTCTAACACCTGCCTCCTGCAATGGGCACAGGAAGGGTGACGTGCACCCAGCTTCTCCAGGGCAGCGCTGCTGCCTAAATAAAACCCTGTCATACCCAGAAAGCCAATATTACTGTGCTGCCCTGGTTAGCTCTGGCAGAGAAGCAGCACATGCCTGTGGGCAGGCTGAGCAGCAGGAGCAGTGCTTGGGATGGGAAGGGATGAGAAGAGCTGGTGTCTCTCCCCAGGTGATGCCTTGTCCCCAGCAGGGCCATCACAGGGTGAGTGTGAACCCAGCTGGGTTTTGCATCCTTCAAACCCTGCACTGGCACTGCACAACGGCTGAGGGGACGCCTCCCTCATCCAAGAAACAATTCCATGGGCGGAAATGTCCTGTTCAGTGTGATACAGGGGAACAGGTTTGGCACAAAGCTTGGGGGTTGTCTGGAGTCCTTTTCCTTTTTGAAATAATACCTGCACGTGTTCCCCGTGTCAGCGTCCATTCTCCAAGGGGTCACAGAGTGTGTTGCCTAATAAAACCAGACCTTTCCAGAGAACTGCAGTAGCCCTTCTGCTCTGCCAGAGGATGCACCAAAGGACAGACTGTTTAAATATTTCACTGGTTACTGTGTGGGTCATCAGAACTCCATATATGCAATTCCAAAGCCTTTTCTCCTCCTGCTCCTCACGTCATTCCAGGTCACACTTCCCTACAGGTGCTCACTGTTGACTCAAGGACACTTCCATGCAGCAGAATATCAATGGGGCAGGGATGGACAAGCCAGCTCATCCTACACATTTTAAATTGTTTAAAAAGGCCCAGAAGCCTTTTCGCAAAGAGAGTCTGTGGCAGGAGCTGAAGTCAGTGCTCAGCATGTGGCTTAGACAAACAGAGTGGTCATTAGTGACTGCTCTCATTGTCACACCGGTGCAGACTGTTAATTCAGCACAAGAGTCATTAGAAGCAAGCCTCAGTGGAGAGAGAGGTTTTTGTAAATGCCAGATGACTTGGCAAAAAGTGAAGGAGACCCTCAATATCCTGCACTGCTCTGCTTGTAAATTCAGAGCAAAAACTCCCAGGAATTTGCTGGTGACAGGATTAGGCACTAATTATTTTCTTATGCTGAAAGCTGTTAAAACCCAACCCAGCTTTCCCTCAGCCCGCAACCAAGGTAAGCTCACTGGTCATTCCATGGGTCCCTCTCTTCCAGAAGAGTGTCACTACTTCCAAAGGTCTCCCCCTGACTTTGTCTGTGGGTTGAGAGGGTGGCATCACCCTCGCAGTGATTGATGGCTTTGGCACCAGGTTTGGGGATTACCATGGACACTGTCCCAGCCTGTCCCCAGCCCTGCTCCAGCCCCAGGGCTTTAATTGCCTCTGCACTCACAATTAAAGAGCAGCATCCACTCTGCTCCATGGGTGTCCCTTCCTTAGGGTTCCTCCTACCAGGTGCTTTTAATTTATTTGTATTTCCAGCAGTGATAATTGAGTTATCAATTCTGTGCTCTTTTGGGCCAGAAGCAGAGATCAGAGAGCTACTTTATACACCTAATTACGGATTATTTCCCATAGCTATAAAACCATGGAGAGACAGATCCAGAAAATATGTCGTGAGGTGATCTGTGTCCTCTTCATCTCTACTGGCTTCTCCCTATTGCTTCCTTAAACTCCATGCCGAATGCCCTCCAGACAAAACAGTTGTCAAAAGCAAGGGATACCTATTTCCCCACAGGACAAAAACTCTTCCCACTCCAGAAGAGAGCTGCTTAAAATTAAATTCAGCTTTTACTGAAATGATCTATTTAAACCTTTAACACCTCGTTGAGTCAGGCTGAGATTTATCCCATTTCTGTGCAATTTGGCTATAATCTGGCTCATAATGGTGACCCAGGGTCCTGCTGAGGAGCGAAGAATTTGATTTTCTTTCCAGCTAATGCTTTTTGGAGGGGGTTGAACGGGATGATCCTTAAGGTCCTTTGCAAGCCAACCCATTCCGTGGTTCTGTGGATTGGATGTGGCCCCCCATGCTCCCCCTTAGCTCCCCACTCCCCTGGCCCAGGTTTTTTTGCTGCAGAGCCTCCCTCCATCCCAGGCAGGTCTGAGCTGCCTGGAGCACACTGCAGTGCAGAGCCAGTGCTAAAGTCCAGCAGATCCTATTTTTATATTTACGGAAAGAGACGGGAATCATCTGCCTGTCAGGATTAGGTTTCTGCTGGTGACATGAAGAGGCCATCCAAGATGTATGACCCAGCAAATGTACTGTAATGCACACATCACATTTGTTCCCCGAGTAAGTAGATATTGTCTAGGGTGTATTACAGCTGTGCTTTGGTGTTTAATTTAATGTGAGTGAACTGCCTTAATTTCTCTAAATTGTAGTAATAAACATAATGCTAACAGTGATATTGCTAATCATTTATTTTGCAAGCGATTAATCAACAATGAACTATTTTAATTACCTGTTCGGAAATGCCAAATTCTAAATTAATTATGTGTCATTATATGAATTCACATGTATAAATATATACACTTATATATGAATTCCAAGGCTAATTAAAATGAATAAACCATCAGATTTGGTGAATTCATAGAGCTGAGGGAGGATCTGCTCTCCCCTGCTCTTCTGCCTTTTTGCATTTCATCCTCAGCACAAAGAGAATCTCATTCCAGTGCTTTATGCAAGTCATTTGTGGTCCTAAAAAAGATATTACCTGGAGAAAGTAGCAAATTCCCTGGATCCCACCCTGCAAAGATCAGTATTGAGGGCAAGGGTGTGGGAAGTGGGAGCAGGGGAGGGAGGTGGGGGCTGCAGCATTTCTGTCTGAGGGAAATGCAGAGTGTGACCCTTCGGGGTGATCTCTGTGCCAGACCTTGGAACTCCGTGCAAATAAACCCCAATGGGAACAGGAATGGGGGAGAAGGAGGTGATTCCCTGCTCTCAGTGGTTCCCAACAGTTTTTATAGGGAAGTCAGGGATTCAGTTAACAGATTTGAGGCACAACCAAGGAGTTTTCCCTTCCGCCTGGGAGGGGGATGCATCTGGAGATGCTGCAAGGCACAAAGCTGGCAGTGTGGGGTATTTAGCAGTGGGAGCAGCCCCAGGGACCCCAAAATGAGGCTGGGCAGAAAGGGGGGTCCATCCCTTTGCAGTAAGACTCAAGCCCAGAGCTCATGGCCAAGAGGCCCCCAGCCATCCAGCACTGGCCCAGCAGCAGTGGTCCCCAGGGCGTTGGTGGCCACTGCAGCACAGAGGGGCAGGGAAGGGAATCTCTGATTTAGGGATGGGGAGTGAGACAGTTCTAATGGTTTGTAGCACTGACTTGAAGACCAGGATGATTAACGAGAGCAGTGGCATGGAGGAACCAGAATCTAAGTAATGAGGCCTTTATTTGATACATAATACCACTGGGACCTTCTAGAAAGAGAATACAGGAGCAAGGCTAAGTTTTGCTGGCTTGGGAATGCATCAGGAAGGGGGAAAGTACTGCTGACTCTGCAGTCAAATGCTGGGGCTGTGCACAACGGGGCTGCAGTGCTGTTCAGCGTGAGCCTGGGACATGGTAATTCAGTCATATATTTTCAGATGCTGGAAAGACACCCTGATTTAGTGTGCTGCGTGGATCTGTGCAGAGTTTTGGGTTTAAAATGCAGTGTCCAGAGCCTGATTCCATCACCTCATAGTTGAATTCAAGCTGGGAGATGAAGGAGCCATTAGATACATACCAAGACCTTCCAACCAAAAAAATTACTTATGGTTTCAATTGAAGGAGAAGAAGTTGTAGAGAGTTTAGGTATGAATGTCAGAAACACAGCAGTTAACAGCAGAGATGTATGAGAGATTGGGAGGTGATAACTTAGATAAGTTGGTGTCTCATCCATATTAAGGAGACAGCTCATCCTCAGTTGCTGCCGGATGACATGAACAGCGGAGCATATATGGATACTAAAATACATTGGTCTTAAAGTTAAATCCCCAAGAACCATCAGAAATAAGTTTCAGAAGCCAAAGTGAGATTTGATGCGCACTGCAAAAATATGCAGTCTGTCAGAGCATGCTGCTCTCTCCATATAACTTCCACCGTTTGTGGGACAATTATAGGGGAAACAATACTGTGATCTGCAAAGCAGTTCCTGCAGTGGTTTTATTCACTAAGTCAATGCTATGCATAATCATTGCCAGCAACATCTCCAGAGGTGTGTGCATAATAGAGAGACATCAAGTCAATGAGTCAAAACATCAGAAAATAAAATTCAGATGAACTTCACATTTAAAAATTATATTACCTGTCATTTAACACTGTCTGAAGACCTCCTTATTGAAATAATACATCTAAACCAAAAGCTACCCCAGGCAGCAGTACCATATTGCACTGCTATGTTTAGGATCTACCAGGAACTGGGGTTTTCTGCACCTTGAGCTGGCTGCCAAAGAAGGGGAGCTGGGGTTATAAGACCTGTGGGGATCTTCAAACTGAAGCATCCAAATGACTCGTAGAGGGGAAACAGAGGGCACTGGCGGGGGGTCTCTTCCTCTCCTGTACCCTTGTCAAAGCCTGCCAGAGTCAGGAGTGGCCCCCCAGCACCACCCATTTCCTTTGCTGTGTAGATGTGTACAATAATCTTCCTTTCAACAGCCAAATTTGCCCATAAAAGAGAGTTTGTATCTGAATGCAAACTTAATTTGCCCTCACTGACATTACACTTCACTGGATTAGATCCTTCATGCCTGCTGCTCCAAAACAACTATCGAGATAAGAAGTTACCCTTTTTTGAAAACGCAGCCTTGGAAGACCTTTAAATCCCCTAACTAAATTCTTACCATGCTGTTTTCCCCAAAGCACCATGTACAGCATTGTCTCTGCACTGCAGCTTGAAAGGAGCAATTCCCTGCAGATGCAGGCGCCTGCAGCCAGGAATATCTGCTCCGGGATGCTTTGGCAGGGATATCACAGCATGGGCCACGAGGCAAGTGCACATGCAGGTGTATATAAAATGCATATGTCCAAGTGTGAGCTGCACACAGGCAGGGCCAGGCAAGGAGCGCCAGCGCTGGATAATGAGCCCGAGCTGCTCCAGGGTGTGAGAATGAGCAATGAGCATCTCTGCTGGAAGCAAAATCAGGAACTTGGGTGAGCTTTGCTACTTAGACAACAAATCACTGGGTGTGCTCGAGGGTTCATTTTTCACGGGGAAACACCAGTGAAACGAGTACTTGGCTGCTTATCTCTTTATTGCTTATCAGTGCTTCTTTGCCCTTCATTTCTCGGAAAAGGCATGGTGCTTAAACGGGTTGAAGGGTGGATGCTGTGAAAGAACTAAGCCACCTCTTTAATCCCAGAGGCTTCATCAAGGGTTCATTTTGCTCTCCGGGAAAATCTCTGTCTTCCCAGATCACTCGCCTCCCTCTCTCCGCCATCCATCTAGGTTGCTTGGTCTGTATCTGAAGTCATGCTTGCCATCCTTTGAAGAGGTAGTCTCCTCTAAAAAATCAATAGTTAACATTGTCTTTAAATAGTCTGACATTTACCTTTACTGCAGTTTTCATTTCTTTCTGGGATTGCTCAGACATTTGTATTACCCATGTACATTCCTTATTTCTCTGCCTGTAGCCACGGACCAGGAGCTTTGCAGTGATGGCAATCCTGGCGGTGTAGCTCCCAGCCACAAATAAGGAGACTTTTGCAAGATAACTGAGAGGACTGGAGCTTGCTAATAGAAGCCTCTTTAATTTATGGAAGACATCAACTGAGAATAATTACAAGCAAAAGGGTATCATAAATCCCTGAAGAAAATACATGCTGAATGCAGTTTTCCCAACAAGTAAATTTGAATGCTAGCCCAAAGGTCAAAATAAAAGACTGTGAGCTTTAACCTCCTGAGCCATCCACCTTTCCTTTTGCTTTTGTCAGGAACTTGTCTGGGGGTTCATTTAGAAAGCTGCCTGCTCAGAGCAGGGCCGTTTGCAATCTGGGAAAGTTAAGCAAATTAGCAGAATTATTAGGTAAGAGGCAATTCTCCACAGCCTGCAAAGCAACCGCTTGTTAAATTAGCTCACACGGGAGAATTGCACTGATCGAATGATGGTTGCAGTGTTTGCGGAGGGAAGACTGTGCAGGCATTTCCTTTGAAATAGTGCTGCTGTACTCCAGCTAAAGAATAAAAAAAGGAGAGTTTGTGCAGATTCCCTGGCAGGCTGGGACAGACTCTCTGTGCAAATGCACTGGAAGATGCCTTTGTCTTTTAAACACATTTCTTCTACCCAGTTCCTTCTGCAATAATAATAATAAAAAAACTAATAAAGAAGAAAAATCCCAACCTCCTCAAACTATCTACTTCTAAAAATATGGAGGGTTGCAGGAGAACTGATGCCACCAGGCCCCTGGAAGCAGGTGGCTCAATGCACCCGGTCCCCTCTGGGACTTGCAAGGACACCTGGGGTTTTGCAGCCTTGCTGTCCTGGGAAGAGTTTGGGAATGTGGCGTTCAGCAGCAGAAACAGAGTCCTTCAAGAAGCCAAGGAGAGGCTGGCTCACCCATGGTTTCTGATCTGCCAGTCTCATTTTTATATAGTCTTTGGCTATTGATTTGATATTTTTATACCTTATGTAGTGCACTTAGTACAGGAAAAAATGGATTCACCAAGTAAATGTGCTTTATTAGCAGGTCTCTGATGGAAAATTATGTCAGTTTTCCATTTAAAAGATGCATCAGATTAATTCACTCATGAATCAATTTGTCTATGCTTGAAAATCTACTCACACCCCACAGTAAATCGTCCAGTGTGACACTGCAGGCTGGAGATCACAATGGAAGTTTTAAAATGATGAAAAGGTATTATTGTGAAGTTTTTAGCACTTTCAAGGCAGCTGGGAAGGAAATGCTCATCCCCAAAACGAAGAGAGGATGTTACACCAGGCTTAGCTCCAGCTTTCCTTGCAGGAGATGAAGCTGCATCATTTAAAGTCATTTGGTGCTTTTTCTTTTTTTTCCTCTCTTTTCCTGCTTCTTTCTATGACCGATGGCTGTCCCAGCTCAAAGGGTTGTCCCAGGTTTTGTCCTTCACAGGCTTTTTTTGGCTCACAGGGCCATGCTCCTCACCATGGAAAGATGGATTACGCCTGTACTTTCCAGGTGATCCACAAAAGGGGGATAGAAATTAATTCCTTTCCCAGTGCTGAGGAGAGGCTGCAGGATCATTCATTATTTATTCCTGAGTGAGTGCTGCACTGGGCCACCGCTTATCCCCTGCAGGATATCAGCTCATGGCAGGACACTGGAATATTTGGGAAACAGTTTCAAATCTCTTCCTCTCTCACTCTTTCCCCACTCCTGTCCCTCTGTGTAGGAGAAAGCAGAAATCACCTGTCAGGCATTGCACAAAATGATTTATAGTAGGGGAGGGCAGAAAGAGCTTGAGGCAGCTTTTATCAGAGATGCTAAGAGATGTGAGGTAACTATCCCACGTGGAATTGGAAAAGAAGCCCTTGGTGTTGAGTTTCTTCAAGAGGAAGTCTGCCCATGCTCTGCCCCATCACTCAGTTACTCAGCTCCTTGCAGCCCCCCTGTAGCAGATGCTGCCTCTGTGCTCAGCCCCAGCTCTGTGGTGGAATCCCACCTTTCAGCCCCAGGGCTACATGAAGCATCTCAGCTTTTATTTTTGGTCTTGTGGAATAAAAGACAAGTGCTTAGAGCCTGCTGAGATACCGGGATTCACATAGGTATCACAACCATAAGGCAAGAGCAGTTGAACATTAAAATAGGGAGTGTCTCTTGGAATCGTTCAGGCTGGAAAAGACCCCCTAAGATCATCGAGTCCAACCATTAAATCCATATCCAATCCAGGCAGGCCAACTGCGTAAGATAATTTATATGGAGCAGTGAAAAGCTATTTTCTCTTGTCCCTCTGTTTGCTGAGAACCCCAAAATGAGGGATTTTATTCCTTGTGAGGGAAAGAAGGACGTATCCACACCCCAGGCCGGGTGCTACTACAGCTCAGCACTGCTGCAGGAGCTGAGGTAATGCACGGAGCCGCCAGGCTGCTACGCCCGGCCACACGCCTGCTGTCTGGCCACGTCAGACACAAAGGGAAGGACGTCTGCTCCAACCTCAGCCAAAAAAAGGGCACATGGACATGGTTCATCTCCTGCTGCAAACAGCTCGGGCTGAGCAGGCAGACGCCGTCGTGCAGCTCACCGGGAAGGGCGGCGGAGGAGCAGCCCTCGAGTAGGGGCTGAGGGATTCTTCCTCTGCTCTTGATTGGGTGTGCAGGAGATACCATCATCCAACCCTTCCTTCCGCTGGAAAACATGTGCAGCACATCCCGCTGTTTGTGTCTAATCCAAACTAATGTCCTACGGCTATGATACGCGTGATTATGGCAGTCATTTTTAATTAGGGGTTGTGTCAATGTATTGACATTTTTATCGCTTTTGGGGGAAGTAGAGGATATTTTCCTGCAGGTGAACTCCTCTCTTCATGGTTCTCTATCCTTCCAGCTGCACTGCTTGCTTATTAAAAAAATGCAATGTTATTAAGCCCATTCTCTGTGCAAGTTAATTAAGTAACTTACACAACACCAAATCCAAGAAATGCAGAATTCAAATCCCCTCCATCCAATGGCAAGATTTATGACCTTATCCTGAGTGCAATATTCATCATTAACAGAAGCCCTGGCAGGATCTGGGAAACAGTGTGATGAAGAGAATGCATTCAATGTCTTGCTGGGAAGTAGAGTTAGACAGGAATGGCTCAAGCCACTCATTGTCCGCGGTGATAAACACCCTGCAGAAGATATTGCTCACCCAGAAAGAAGAGGGAAGGCAGATTATTACATGTATTGGTCATAGCTTTTCAAGAGCCAACAAAGACCTACTGGAAAAGACATGGTTAGTAGCAGGAATATGTACTTTTTGTCTGTTTCAAAAATACCTTTGGCTCAACAGCTTTGTATAACACCGATAGGAGATCTGACTTCTGCCTGATATGTCAGGATGAATCTTCCTCCTAGATGATGGTCCTGGTGTAGATGGTGCTCACATTGTACAGTTTTTAATGTCTTTAACCATCTTTAGCTTTGTATCCTGATAGCCCCTTCAGGCTATATGTCAATGCCATCTGGGAGGAAAAGAGGAGACTTCTGCTCGCTCGCCGCTGTAACGCAGATCTCTTAACTAAAATTGTGCTTCCATCACTTGACAAACTGTCAGCACAGAACAATTATCTGCCTCTCGGCTTGCTTGTCCTTTCTTTTCTCACCTCTCAGAAAAAAAAAAAAATAAATAAAAGAAAAACAGGTGAAGGAAAAGGATGTGCAGAAAAAAACTCCATGGACAGAATCCAGCTGATCTGATCACTCCACCTGAGACACTTGAAGATGTATCAAAGGCAGAAGTGGGTCCCTTCTTTGCCACCTCTTTTGCCACCTCCTCTTCCTATGCTTGACTGGCGAATGCTCTCAGATCTTTGGGACGGAGAATGTGCCTGTTTTTGTCTGTCTTAAGTCCTATACAAATATGGATATTAGAGTATTAGTGTATTTAGGCTGATGTGTTCAGCAGCTCTAGATTATGAATTGCTCCTCAAAATAACGTTTGCATTCGCCGACAAAGGTCTTTATTACAGAAGAGGGTCAAGCAAAAAGGATTATTCTTGCTAATTATTTGCTGTTATTTAATATTTGCACAGAAGGTTTGCAGGACTGAGTCCTCAGGATTGCCTTGTTTGAGAAGCTAATAGGGTTTCCAGGAAACCAGCAGTGTCTGGTGAGCCATCAGAAGCAGCCTCTTAGAGGATAGGGGAAACAATTAGATTTGATGTAGTTAAGGATGGTTGGCTAAAGGTTTCTAATTACTTAGCCAGGACCTGATCCTGGGGTTTTCAAAGTCAGCAGTAAGACTTCCCCTCAGAGCTGTGCTTTATGGGAAATTGACTGAAGCAGATCCCATTTCCAGACCAGGGATGGGTTCAGGATCCGGGCAGCTCCCGGCTGCAAAGGGCAGATATCAGCGAGCTCCGTTTGCTCCAAACCCCGCTGTTGCCTCAGGAAGGATTTGGGAGTGAGCAGGGCTGAAACACAAATTGCTGGGAAGGATATTTACAGTTTTTTGGCCCATGCCTTACATTTGTCCCTACATATTATCAGTCCCTAGAGAGCTCCCCTGAAGTTTACCTGCTGCCTTCTGCTTGGGCCTCGTATTTCCTTGACTAGACCATAATGGCTGTATTGTTATAGAAATTCCATGCTAAGAGAACTGAATTTCTCGTTCCATAAAGATATAATTAGGCAATAAAAACACAGCCAGAAATCTTCAAGCATGGGTGCCTGAAGGTGGGATCCACATTTATGCATTTAAATGCATGGCCCAACTTTTGGGAGCCCTGTGTATTCTTATCTTCTTCTCTTGCTTCCAGAGAACTGGAAGCTTCCCTGCTATTCAAGGTGGCTTTGGGGATACCACACTTCTTTGAGTAAAAAACATTTTCATTTACATTCCCTGGTTTTGTTCAAGTTGCAACGCCTCCAGCTTCCCTATTTGACATTTTTTAGTAACTTAATTATCATTACCAAGGAAGAATGTTAATAATGGTGTTGTTTACATTGGATGCAGCCCTGGGGAACAAGGGAAAATAACCCAGATTGTGGGAGCAGGCGGAGGAGCGTGGTATTTTGGAAACCCAGGCCACAACCTGCTGGAAGCATCTGTTTCTACTCAACCTTTTCCTCTAGAGTCTCAACATCATTCACAGCCCAGGCTGCCAGCAAATAGGGACTTGTGCTGAGGATTCCCCTTCCCTTGTGCTTTCATCCCAAGGATGGTCAGGAATCTCAGGACTGGCAGCGACAGCACTGAGGTGGTTTGCTTGGACAGTCATTTCTGCCTCAGCAGATGCCTTTGCTTGATGCTTCTGAGATGGGAATTAGGAATTGGGATTGAGTAGTGCTCAGAAACCAGCACAGATAACTACAAAGCAATTAATCATCCAGGGCAGATAATGAGTCAAGAGGTGACTCGGAGCTGCAGAGCTGGTGGCCACTTGGCTGTTTTGCCAAGGGCAGAGCTGTGCTGTGAGGCTTCAACTGGAAAGCAACGAGCACCCTCTCTACCCACGGCTGCACACTGGCTCCATGCTAATACAGGGATTTGCTGGAGCTGCTCCTTTCCCTCTGTTGGCAGGAACAAACATCAGCAAATTCATTTTGCATTCGCTTGAGTCTTCTATGAGGCCAGGTCAAAGCCCTTTTGGGTACATCGTTGGATGTTTGGAACGATGCTGCAGCTGTGAGGATAAATAAATTTAAAAAATAGAACTTCTAATTTGTTTGACGTGTTCCCAAGAAATCTGCTGGTGGCAAGAAGGAAAACGTGCCTGATCTGATTGAAGTATATGGGGAGAAAAAACACATGTAGACTTCAGTAGGATATCGACATGGATGCTTAGGCACTGTTAAAGGGCAGAAAAATGAGCCAGCAGGATTGAGTAAGCACTATTTTCCTTTTAGCTGAGGAAAGGCACTCCTGCAGTAACACTGCTCCTCATGTCTTTGCCTTTTAAATACCCAGTGACATAAATATTAGATGCATGTTAAGCCTCAGATCCATCAAAAAACTCCTTATCTTGAAGCACATGAATACTCTTGGCCCTAGTAAGAACACTTAAACGGTACCTAAAGGACCAGGGATGTGAAATGAAGTAAACCTAATTTCTAGCGTGTGAAAAGAGGCAAATCTCTGCTCACTCTCATGCCAGGGGTTAACTTGGGCCAGGTGTTGTTAAGAAGTAAAGACATGAATAATCTCCCATCAGACTTTTGCATCCAAATGGCTCATTAAAGCTGCAATATTCATAGCTTGTGAGAGTCCTATAGATTTACGATGGCTAGGAAAGGATGACGCCCAGCTTACTTTCCCACCAATCATTATTACATGGGAAAGTGAGCGATTTTCTTTAACTCCATCAACATAACATTAGTGCTTATAAGGACCAGACTAGGGTAGAGACTTTACAAGTCTTTTAGGTCAACAAAGTCAAACAGGGAACTCTTTTTCAGGACCACAGCTTTTATCTCATTAACAAAAAACCCCATTGTTGGCTAGTGCAGACCGTGGATATTTGCAGTTTGGGGCAGTGAGGAAGCAGTTGGTATTCCCAGCTCCTTCCCAGCTCCAGTAGCCCTCTAACAGCCCATTTCTTCACTAGAGCTGTTAAAGAGGCAGCTCGGCGCGTAGTACAAAACACGAGGAGGGAACTTCAGATCAAAACCTTTATTCTTCCTTGCAGCAGAAGAAACACTGAGGCACGGGGCTTCTGGGTGGGCATGAGCAAACACATATGAAAATGCACAGCACTTGCAGTGGGAATACACTGGGTTACAGCTCAGATCAGTGGAGGAGGGTGATAGGGATTATCAATCTTGAGAGGTCTCCGTTAGGCAGAATTGACTGGCAACCACATAATGACTCAGGCTCAGCTCACCAGTTTAGAGCCCGAGTGATAGATCTGTAGATGCCAATCATCATCATTTCCTTATCAGCAGTGTTCACGTGGCCATTTGTCTTCTACCTGAGCCGCCCTGGTCGGGTTCAAGTGTTTCATCCTCCAAGGTGCGTCTGAGAGATCAATGCACAGCTACAGCTGGTTGAAGGGGACCAAATCCATTGAACAGTTGATTTGGTTCCATTTTACCAGCTTTAGCAAAGCATTTGGCCTCATAGGCTGTGGCAGCAGAGAAGAGAATTCCTCGGGGTCTTTTCTTTCCCAGCTGCCTGGACCTCTTCTGAACTTGCTGCCTGATGCTGCACTGGTTCAAATGGCTTCACTTTCAGGCAGTCAGGATTTATTTAAGCTTCTTAGAGGCTACAGCTGAAGAGCGGGTCTGAATTAAAGAGGCAGGTTGAACAGCAGAGGAATAGTCTGCAGCAGTAACCATCAGCCTGGAGCATTTTTAAACCTGATATTTGGCTCTGTCTGTTTTGAGAGCCACGCTGCTATTACAGTGTGACATAAGTAAAGGCTATTGTTTTCATCCAGATGCTTTAATTATCACCTCCTGCCTCCTTCCTTTCAGAGTTTTATGGTGTGCTGTCCTCCTCCATGCCCTGGGTTTGGGTGTCTGAAGTGACACCTAACACGCAGCAGCAGAGATGTCATTTGCTACAACCAGACCAGCCCAGCCAAGGAACTCAGGCTGCAGAACTCTTCTCCCCTCAGGGCTCTCCCTGAAAAATGGGAGGGAAAAGGCTGGAACACCTGAAATCTTTTTTTAGAGGTTAGCAAACTTTGTTACCCTACCGTGAAGCCTCCTGTGTTTTCTCATCTGGCATTAAAATCAGCATCTTCAGGAGGTTTAAGACCTGCTTAAGCAATGATTGTATTTGCCATTGCCAGAAACCAACAGGAAAGTGTTGAAAAGGAAACAAAAGGGAGGAGGGAATGAAAGAAAAAAAAGCCTTTTCTTTCTTGCAATCCCATAATCTGGCAATTTGTCCCCAAATGGGGAAAGCAAGTCCCTGCTACACCACTGCTGTCCGAGTCAGTCCCGTGATGGTTCACATCTCAGCACTGGGGTGTTGATTTCTCCTGGAGAGTCCTGCAGCATGAACACCCCACTGCTAAAAATAACCCGGTAAATCAAATTTAAAAATCACAGCAGCTCCGATCATTTCTGCAGTGGGAGCCAATAAAGTCAGGCCTTTCCATCTTAACCCGGAGCCAGGCGCAGATATTGCACATTGCCATGTGCATAACCTATTTAAAGAATTTATATGCGTCATAAGGCAAAGGTGACTTTTCCCCCCTCTCCCTCGCAGCCCACCATCCTGCAAGACGATACCAGGGGAAAGCACCTGTGCTTGGAACCTCTGCATGCAGAAATATTGCAAGTGGGCCAGCATTTTATCTCCCGAAGAATTACAGGCTTCGCATTGTCACGGTAAGCACTGCAGATCACTTAACTGCCCAAACCCGTTACTCTAAGCTGCCTATAAATAAATGGACAGAGAGATGGAGAGAGAAAGAGAGAGAATGGCTTTTTAAAAAGAGCTCCACAATTAATTTAATCAAGTTATCTCTAGGTACCTTTTCAAGAGACAATCAAGCCAAGGAACTAAATGGAAGCTCAGACAGTGAAGACCTGGAAGTATTAAATTCATCCTTTGGTGACTTACGGGAGGAACAGGAAAGTAATTATTTACTGGTGATTGGGTAGAGGTGGAAGTGCCATTAGCGACTGAGGCTGTACTGAGCTAAACCCTGATGCGCACATGGATTTTGGGATAGAGTGCACCAAACTGCCTGAGCATCACCACCTCAAACACACTCTGCTCCCCAGGTACGTGCGCTCTGTCCCAGCCCTGTTGATTTGGGGTCAGTCCTTTGAAAGCAGCACTGTGGGACAGAGGTGTGGGGTTACACTGAGCATCTTCTGCTGGGGACCAGAGCTGTCCCCACTGCCCCCTGCTTTGCTTTGGGGAGTGCCTTGGAACATATTTGAAATCAATGTGAGTCAGCGTGGATGTTCTATAACATTTTGTTTAAATTCTCTGCAGTGAGTTATGGGTAAGGTTTTCCTTTTTAGAAAATTAGGTTTTCTCTTCTGGATGCCATTAATCAAAACTAATGATGTCTCTCTGGTGGTGAGGCTTTCCCAGCAACTGAGAAAGAGCAGCCCACGTTATAAAGCTGGAGAGGGCTGCAACCCACGGGGACTTGTAGCGTCCCAGCAGGGAGGGCCCAGGTCTCTGCCAGCCCAGGCGCAGCCAGGCTGGGCTCTGGGGCCGTACCAGCCACCTAAACAAGATGGATTACAGGTGTGGTCAGAGGTCTGAGCTGTGCTGAAGCCCCTGATCTCTCTAGCGAGGCAGTGCTTGTTCCCGAATGCCCGTAGGCCCCCACCCCTGCAAAACACGAGGGACAGGGTTCACCTCTGCCTGCTGAGCACTGCCAGGTTCAACAGGCAGGATCTGGCAGGAGTTTGCCAATCCTAACAGCCCGGCAGGGATTGGTGCTGCTCTCCCTTCCTGCCTGTGCCAGTGTTGCAAGCACAGCCTGCAACAGCACCCCAACCCAGGCCTGAAACCTTAACCACCCAACATCACCACGTTTGGGTTTGTATCCAAAACAAAGTCAGGTCCAATCATCTCCTCATGAAATTGAGTCTTGCATTGGAAAGGTGTGGAAGGAGCAGGTGCTGGTGCCTCCCTGCACATGGCCCTGCTCCTGCCCCTACCATCCTGAGCTGGGCAAAACCTATAGGTGCTGTGGGATGGCACTGGAGAGCCATGGGCATGCTGAGTGAGAGCCAGGGTCTAGAGGTGGACCAAGGCCAAACCAGCAGAACAAACGCATGCCTTTTCCCTCTCTGGCCATCCGTGCGTGGTGCCTGTGCCTGGCTGCTGGCTGTGCTGTCCATGATTATATCCAGGAAAACAGGCAAAAGCCCCCCGTGCTGGGGCAAGCAGCCTCAGTAGTACCCACCATGAGAATCTCCTCTATTGCAGATTTCCACTTCAGCCTCAATATTCTAATAAAGACGTGCTATAGACAGTACAGAAAAGCCAAAGAATTTATCAGCATTTATCGATATTCTTAATGAAGCAGAAGATTCAACATGCAATAGAATTAGCCTACAACGAACCCTTGCATGGGGCCCATCATTCTGAGTCCAGAAACCTCCTGCCTATTCCAGTCCAATACACTTTTGAGAAATGAGCAGCCCTCCAAGCCATTATCGTTATAAGCTAAAAGGCCAAATGAGACAAAGTACTGTTGCTCTTCATCTGAATAAACAAATCATTTTTAGATCAAATGCATGAACAATTTATCATTCTAAAATCCAATCAAAAGGAAAAAACAACAATACAGAACATTGATTTCCTACAGCTTTATCTTAATGAAGTGCACATTCCCTTTGTAATTAGCTTTGGAAGGTTTTTTTTTTTCCCCTTTCCCCAAGCTAATGTGTTATTTGATTTCCATCCAAACATCACTAAATTGGAGGAAATTTCCTCAAAATGAAGTGGCTTTTGATAATACAGGAAAATGTCTACTCTCTCACATTGCTATTTTTTCCCCCAAACAGCCATACTTATACTGCAGATGATTCAACTTTATTGCATGGTGTCTTTGCAAGGATGTTTAAATCAATGCCACAGCCGCAAGATTCTGCCCGATGTGCCATTTGTAAACCAGAAAATACAAGCTCTCTGCTTTTATCCTTTTCCTTACAGACATCAAATATTAATTGAACTTATATTATTACAGGGGGAAAAGTAGACTGTGTTTTATTAACATTTCTAAAATTAAAGAAGTTCAACCCAAAAAGTAGACTCCAGACAAGGCTCAAGAGCCTTCCGCTTGGATTTTATTTGACTTAATTAAAAAGCATTCAGTTCCTTTGTGCACTAAAGCAGTTGCTGACATCGCAGTAGCCACTCAGTCTTTCAAACCAAAACTATTACCTGAACTTAATAAAGTGTCTATTTAATTTATACACCCTTATGAACTCACCTGTCTCCAACAAACACAACGTGCTTCTTGCTAACGAGCAGCGAAGGCAGCAACTCGACAGCAAACTCACCAGAAACCCAGGGTAACTCAGCTGGCCCAAAACATTATTTCCACCTCTTTTAATCTGCGTTCTCCACCATTATTGCTCCTATCCAACATCCCTGAGCCAGAGATCCCCGGGCATTGCTGGAAATGCTCTTTGCCAGGCCACCTCTCCCTTCCTCCCCTAAATCTCTCCTTTCAATCTTTTCTTCTTTAAATGGTGCTGACCAGAGAACTGTTGCTTTCACCCTGCTTCAATGAGTACTTGCTGGAATGAAATGCTAATTTGATAGTCTGGTTTTATCTGGGTGTCTTGCCAAGGTACGCGGCAATACCTATGACAGAGAATAAAGTCCCTAACTGTACAGTTATCACCTTATTCCTTAGTTATACAGAGCATCTAAAGTAACCTTGTCTCTGTCTCAACCCAAATTTTAGTCCTAGGCCTCTTGTAAAAATAACAGTCCTGTTTCAAGCACGGACCTGCTCCTGCTCTGTTGTGACAATGCAGTGCATCATTTCCTGGAGGGAGCTGGGATCAAGATGGTCCCTCCAAAGCTGTTTTCCCGAAGCACAAGACTCTGAGCAGGTCTCTGGGAGCTGCACCTCCTGAAACCAGCCGTGGAAATAGTTGTGGAGTTGGATTTTTTTCTTTTGCTACTCACACTCTCAAAAGAGAACAAAGCCGTTCCCTAATACAGTTTGTGCATTTTATGGACCTAACAATTAAACAGGTTTTAAAACATGTGCTGACTGCATAATCCCATACAGGGGAGTGCACTCAGCGTTTTTAAACAGCAACTGATAGGAGATACCACTTAATAGTACAAAACACCAGCAGTCCCGTTAAAATCAATAGAAAATTAGATGCTATGAAAATGCAATATGTGTCCAATTAGTTATAATTGGAGCAAATGGTGATGCAGATAAACTCCTGGGGGCAGACGGATTTGTCCGGAATTCTCCCCGCCGGCCATGGGCACGGTGCAGGATGGGCCCTGGTGGGCTGTGCCATGCCCTGGGCAGGAGGGATGAGCCATCTCATACAGGAATGTTAACTCTTGTCTAATTATGGAGCTGCTCCGAGCCGGCAGGACGGCTCTGGAGCACCACAGTGCCTGGTGAAAAACGATCGGCTGTCACACAGAAACCTCCCTGTTGGACTTGACAAATTATGCCAGCAAACCTGCTTAAGAACTAAAAAATCCTTGGACACGGTGACAGGCAGAGAAAGATGCTGTGTTATTTATTTATTTGCCCAGCAGAGTTTAAGAATTGTGGCTTAGTCCCACCAATGCTCACTTTTTTCCCCCTGCCTGTCTGTTGTTATATCAGTTTAAACTCCTTCCCACCAATTATTTCTCAGGCTTCTTTCAACTCTTAAAAACTCAGCTGCACGGCAAAACGGGAACTAGGTTATGCAATTCTAACGCTTTATTTTTAACATCTTTGGTGCAATATATTGCCCTCCTCTTTGTTTCATCTCATGACTAAAGAAAAAGAGCGAAGATCCCCTATTGCAGCAGCGCAAAGGGACATCCCCAAACAACCATGGCTCCAACCCCTTCCTGCTCTCACACTGGATGAAAACACATCACTTGCAGGACAAAAATTATTAATTTGCAGTGAATTTTTTTATATAAACATTATAAAGTAACAGTTATTTTATCGAAACCATTGGTTCGGAGCTAAGCAGCAATACCTTTCTCCAGGGTTCATATTTTCTTATTTTAAATTAGTAATTCAAATTATTAAAGACTTATGGCCACAAAGAAAAAGAAAAAAGCCTCATGTTTACCCAAACCTGAAACCTTTTTTGCATTACTGGACACAGCTACTTACACTGTTAAGGGAACTGTCTCTCAAGAAAGGGAAAAAAAAGAAGTGGCAGCTTTTATTTGTTACGCTGACTCAGCCGAATGGTGGAACAAGAAACATTAAGCCCCAATCCATAACTTTTGTGGCCGCTCAAAGGACGTATTCTTCCTCGACACTGATAAAAGTTTAATATGTAGTTGCCCAGGTTTTTAATAAACTTGTCAACAAAAGAGCAAGGCAAATTGATGGGGACCTTCCCAGGAATAAATTCAGTTTCAAATAGGCCAAATGAGCGTGGAGGACAGGGAGGGGACGGTGCACGGGCGACTTTTGCTGGGCTTTGCAAAAATGGCACAATAGATTTTAGCGGGTGCATCTTATTGCCTCAAAGACAAGGCTTTAGGACAAAGCGGGCTTAATTTAAAGAAGGCAAAGTGGTGCAGCACAGCCCTGACACCGTGAGGGACAGAAGCAGCAAAGCCTGGGCATAAACACCCATCTCAGCCTGCCTGCACATTCCAGTCCCCATCCCACAGCAGACCTGCTCGGGGACAATGCAGTGCTGCTCCATGATTTTACTCCCAATCTCCCACCACACACATTTCAGGACATCCCTTCCAGGTATCACCTACACAGCCACCTCCTCTGTTTGGCCAAACCTTCCCCACTCCCTGCTCCATCTTTTCACTTCAATTCACTTGAATTACTGAGCTTAATTCAAGCACAACACAGTCCTTTTCCTCTGGTCTTACAAAAGCTGTTTCACACTCCTGCAGTCCATAGCTATAAGTCTCCCTCACATTTAGGAACCAGTTACCGTACATCCACATGCCCATGAGCTCCAGGCACTGCCCACATCCTGTCAGGTTGGGAGTGAGATCACAGCATGAGATTCATTACTTTCTGCTAGCTTCAATCAAGTTCGTGTCTTAAATTATTAAAACTTGGGGGGTTTTTGTTAATTTGTTTACCCAAAGTAAACACAAATATTAAATCAGAGCTTCCAATAGTCTCGCTGCCAGGAAATTAACAAGCAAATTAACCCGCAGCATCCCAGAAGGGGACACCAGTCTTTTCATCTCAGCAACTCCTCGTGACACTTTGCTTCCCATGTCACCAACTCCCTCCTGAGCCTTCCCTTGCTTGCACCAAACAGCTTGAAAAGCCAAAAGCCAAGTCCTGTCTCCAGCACCAGGTCACATCTCAGGTTGGAAGCGCTGCCCTGGCTGTTGTGGTGAACTTTATTCTCAATTGCTCTTAGGTCACTGGATTCCTGCTCCCGTGGCTTTATCCGACTCCCCAAATGCCAGGGTTGACTTGCCTATGTAAGGTCTTTGCAGGGATGGCTCCTGTCCCTACAGCTGCTGGGTGACTTCTGTGGTTGGTGGTCACGAGTCCCACGCCTCCTGGCTGCCCAGATGCCACCTAATCCTGTCCCCCCAGAAGGGCAGCTGAGAATGAGCACTATTTATAGCAGTTGCTCCCCAGTTCCCCCAGGCTCATCAGTCTGCCCAGGGCTTTTTTAGATAGAGGCACAGGTCCCAGCACAGGCCATATCTGGGCATGGTGAGGCATTTACAGGCACGGCTCTGTGCTTCAGGAGAAAAAAAAGGAAAAGGAAGAAAAAAAAAAGGAAAACCCTGCATCTGTTGGAGATGTCAGTCGCCTGCTTCCCTTGAGCCTCCTGAGCACCACCAGCAACTGTTCCAGCTGCTAAAACCTTTGACTATCAAATCCTGCTCTAGTCAAGACATATCTGTGTCTGAAAGCCTTCCCCTTGCACACAAGGGTGTCATCCACCAGCCCTGCTCCTCCGTAGAGACCGCTCTGGAAAAGTACAGACTAACCCAGGGATGCTCGCTGGTGCTGCTTACACAGGGCAGCAGAAACTCCTTAACAGTATCACGGGGTGCTGCAGTGGTCAGGAGACAGCCGCCCACAGGGACACTGCTCCACCTGTAGGTGCCCACCAAGGTGCTCAGGGCTGGGCATGTACAGCTGGTTAAGCCAGGCATAGCACAACCTGCTCAGTGTTGGCAGAGTCGCCTGGCAGTGACTGCGGCCTCACTGGTGACCAGCAGGCAGCCCCACGGTTCTGGAGCACCCCACAGACTTCATAAACCATCATCCGACTGGCATATCCCCCAGGCAGCCACGGCTCCATGGGGTCCTGGTTGAGGTCCAGCCTCCACACCTCACACCTTGCAGCTGCTCCAAGGTGTGGGGAACCCAGGTGAGTCTTTGCATGACAGCACCAGGGCAGGGGGGCACCGTCCAGGCAGGCTGTGCCATCTCCCCAAACACAGGCAGGGCAGAACTGAGCAAGCCAACAACAAAGCAGGGAAGTCCTTGCAATTCCAAAACAACCTTGGCCTCGGGTCGTTGCATCAACCTGCCTTGGCCACCACCTTCAGCCTAGCAGTGCAAACACAGCTTCAACAACTCCACAGCAAGTACCTGCTTTACCTCGGAGGGAAACTGAGGCAGGGAAGCTACACAACTTGTCTGCAATCCCAGCGAGCCAGCAGTGGAGCCCATGTTCTCTCTTGGCTCCCATCCTTGGAGCACTGGGCTGCTCTCAGCATGACCCCCTGCATCCCAGTGGGAATGCAGCTCTCAGCATCACTGCCCGCTTGGCTGAGGTCAAGAGCAACTTCAGCATCAAGCGGCGAACATTTAACCCAGCATCTTCTCTGGGAGGCACCCGCCAGTGCGGCACTGAAATCAGCCCTGGGCTTTCCAGGGAGGGATCCGAGCTGAGGAGCGAGGATATTTCTCTTGCTAGGAACACACCACCCCCTCGCCCACAGTCACTGCTAAGTGCAAGATGTGGTGAAAGTCTTTAAAAATAGATATATTCCCAAGCAATTCATGCCGCTTGCATCTGGCAGGGCAAACCTAGCATGGAAGCTCTTTCTTACAGACTAAAAAGGATTTGTTAGCAGCTCGAGGCTCGTGCAACCTTGACTCTCTCCTCCTCTCTTCAGGGCCTTCTCTTGTTCTTGGCCTAAACCAGTCCTGGGAAACACAAGGGAAGCCCTGCCCAGCTAGGCTGGTGTCAAAGGCAGGGAAAGATACTGCAGTGCAGTGCTGATCTCTTCTGCAATCGGACGTGCAGACTAGCCCGAGTGCTGAGTCAGCACAATTTCTTTTTTGATTGGTTGATCTGAGTAACATATTTTCAATGTATGCTAAAGGGGCAGCAATTAATACCTTTTCCCCCTTTCCCCACTTTCCCAAACCGCTTCGAATCGAACACACAAATCTCACCCCCAAAGTCACTCTCCTGGTCCTAAATATTCTGAGGCTCTTTCATTTTTAATTTAGGGCATTAAAAAAAAAAAATTTGCAATCTAAGCAATGCTCACTTTGATCGACTTGTGCTGCTGCAGCTAAAATATCTGTCCTGCAGGTCAATCTAATCATGCTTAATAGCAGTTTATTCTTCAACGCAACATTTTTCACGTTGGGTCGACAGTTTTAAATGAGATTGCTGATGCACCCCTTTACTAATGCTTTTACCAGGGCCAGCACATCCCTTGAAATACTTGTGCAATAAAATGCTTTATTGCTCTTGATGAATGCACTATTAAACTTGAATTGCAAACATGCCCCCCCCTTTTATTAAAAAAAAAATAGAGGGTGCTAGAATTTATGGGACCACCTGTCTTCCAACGTTAAGTAATAGTAACAACTGTAATAATGGATCATCAATGTAACAAACACACAAAAGTACAGAAGAAAGAAAAACCCGCCAGGGAAAACCGCATGGCACAAATTTGTCCCTGTGCTCTCGTGTGCACGTGCGAAATATCCATCTTATACCCGCCGGTAGTTCCGCTTACATGCGGGGAATTCATCTCCAGAACGGCTGGATTTTGTGAGGCATAGAATAGAAAAATTTAACTAATTTGGTCCACTGGATTTATGGCTTTTACAGTTCTCAGAGCTCCTGTTTCCGTGCCTGGTGCTGTGCAGTCCTCGGCTGGCAGGATGGATGGGTGCACCTGAGCATCCCAGCGCTGCGGGTCCAGCACAGATGCTCTTTGTATCACACCCACCACGGCACTCAAGGCCAGGAGATGCTCACCAGGTTATAAAAAGTTTAAGAGAAGTTGCTTTAATTTAGCTGTAAAATAGAGCAGGCCCGGTGCAATGTCACGGCCGCAGTTTTCATCCAAAGAGGTGTAAAAGGGATGAAGAGCCGCCATGGAGCAGAAGAACGGTGCAAAGTGGTTGGCAAAGGCCTGCAGCCATCACCTGCTTCCATTGCTTTCAACAGCAAGGCTGCCATGGCTCTTGGGGGCACACATCCACCCCATTTCATTTTTAACATCGTCCAAGCCCTGGTGACACCGTCCATGGCAAAGCCCCCCCTGCACCTCCGCTGCCGTGCTGCGAGACAGCGCTCAGAATTATAGCTTTGAAAATATTTACATAAAAAATAAATCTGAGCACTTAGCGACTTCCTAAAGTTAGCAATTCCATGTGATTAACAAGCGTATTAATTCAGAGAGGCGGGGGGAAGGAGATAAAAATTGCATTACAAATGCAGGTATCTGCTGTAAATCAAGCCATGAACACCTTCCAAGAGCAACGTGCAGTGGCACAGGGGTTTTAGTACTGAGAAGGGGAATGAAACAGTGAGAGGGGAAGAAAAAAGAAAATTTAAAAAAAAAATTTAAAAAAGAAAAAAATTAGAAGAAAGAAATAAAAAAGGAAACAAGAAAAAATAGAAAGAAAAAGGTAGAAAAGGAAAGAAGGAGGGAGAAGGAAAATGAGAAGAAGTGGGACAAAGGGTCAGCAAGGAAAGGAGGGGAATTTCATTTATAAATTATATATTAGATATAATGCTATGTTATGTTCAGAATGGTGGGAATTGTCCTCATTTTTCATCCAGAGACTCAAGGTAACATTGCAGATTTACAAGGAAGCGGAACTGCAGTCCTGTGTGGAACCAGTGCCTTCCTGCCTGGGCTCAGCTCATTTCCCAGCATCCACCAGTTTCAAATTTAAATCTGACCCCAAAATGGGACTGGACACCCACAGGACCAATCCTTGCGGGGTCATGGGGGCCAAGGATTGTCCCCAGGCAGGGTGGCTGCTGGTGGGGCAGAGCCCAGGGGTTGCTGCATCCCTGTGGCTGGGTCCTGAGGGACTGCGCCGCATCCAGCCAGGAACGCCCCGGCTTTCCAGGGCCCAGCACAACCAGAGCATCCCATCCCAAAAATCAAACAAGATGATATGCAAACAGCCATCCTCTAGCGCAAACCCAGCCTTCCCAAAGACACCTGGCAAAAAAAGCAAAGGCTCCTCCTCTGCTGGGAAGGGGCTCAGCACTGCCCACGCCTCCATCAGCCATGGTATTTAATTTAAACAACAAAAACAACAAAAAAAAGGACCTCAATAAGCCCCACAAATCCTATAGGTAGGAAATCTCCGTGATAGCCCAACCTGCCTTTTCTCACCCGCTACTCAGGAGCAGTTGCTTACAGTTCAATCCCCCTTGGCGTACCTGGAACAAGTGATGACGGCGCTCACCATGACTAGAGATGGATAAAGACTCCCCAAAATCCAAACTCAGAGCCTCGCCTGTTCCCCATGCCTAGGGAAAGATGCTGCGATGGGAAAGACTTGATTAACCTCTGCATGACATGTCCTGGCACCACATCTACCAAATGATGCCTGAGGAGCCCGTGAGCAAGGTGAACATGGGGTTGCATATTTCAGGGAAATCACTCAAAAGCAAAATGCTGTCCTCAGCGGCCCCACAGAGATGGAAACTGGAGTTTGGGAAACTCGGGAGCGGCTTTTTGAGGAGTTCAGCTTTGCACATCATTGCAACACCACAGAAACATGAGGAAATTTGGGGCTGGAAGCTTTAAACCCTCGGACGTGACTCCCACCTAGGCAGAACGTTAAACGTGTCTTTAAACTGAATTCCTTTTATCTTGCCACATTACTGTAGGATCCTGGAAAAATAGCCAACTATTTTACATTGGAAAATGTTACAAAGGAAAAGGCTTCCAGAATTAAAGGATCTAATTTTCTTATTTTCCTTTGGGAAAATAAGACCCCTATATTCAAGGCACTCCTCTGGCTTTAGCTGTGATCCGCTGACTCGATGGCTCACCACACTGACAAGGAAGGTCTCCTTCTCACCAGTTTTAAGCACAAAAAGTTTAAATGTGGGAAAGACCCAAAAAGCGGAATTTGCACACTAATTTAAAGCTAAAACACCACACACCCGAGTCACAACTGTTGTCTCCTTTTCCTCTCTCTTCTTCTCCCCCCACCCTCCATCTCCTTTTGTTGTTCCTAGATTTAAAGATCAGCCAGCTTTGCTTGCAATCTAGCCTTATTTTTGGGGTAAAAAGGGTCGATGGGGGAGCAGGAAAAGGGAGCGACTGGCCTGCATCCCTGTTAAAATCCAGGAGCGGACAGCCAGCTTTCCTCTGGCATCGCCTTTCAAAGCCCATGCCGCAGTCAGCATATTGAATATTTAATGTCCTGATGAGCATTTCCACCTGCTGACACAGGCAAAGTGACAGAACAATACACGCGCTGGAACAAGATCATCAATTGACTCCCCAGTCAGTCTGCCGGGTCAGGCAGTTAAAAAAAAATAATAATATAAAATAATCTGTCTGTCTTTCTCCCCCGCCTTGCCCGGGGTCACACACTGCTCCTCTGAGAAGGATTCCCACCTGAAATACATACTTCTTTACATTCCATAGCTTGCCAGGTTCATATGGGCATATAAAGAAGTATGTCTCTCAAGCAGGTAGTTTCAATATGCGCATTTATATGGTCACAGGAGGAAAAATAACGCTGATTTACAATTTACATCCTGAGAGTGAGTTATGGCTCAGTTCAAACCAGCAGACTTTCCTCCTGCCCAGCCCATGTGCAGACAGACACACACCCCAGCTCCCGATCCTCACCGGTAATGCTGGGCTGAACCCTCGGCAGATGATGGATTTTGGGTCCTGGGAAGGGGACCTGCATAATTAGCCGGACACAAAGCAGCAGAGGTCCAGTGGCTGCCCTGGCAGGGGCTCTTTGAAACGTAAATGGCACAGAGTAAAAGCCAGCCTCCCACTCCACCTAAAAAGTAGGTGTCTCATTCTAAATCATAAACTTCTAGCATTTAAAAAAGACTAAAATGTGGTTTAGAGGAAAGCCTTTGCTATACACGCATGTAGGTTTCATTTCAGACAAAGCCATGTGGGAGAAAGTTAAATATGTATCAATTCCCAATTGCCTCCATCCTACAATTTGGAAACAAAAAGCCAATTTGTTTTCAGAAAGCCGAGAATCGAATGGCCAGCTACTGATTTACAAACCACCACCGGGAAGGACTGCTCCATTCGCCAGAGTAAGAGAACTCATCAGCCCCAGACACGCGATTGTTTTATCAGTAAGTAGAGATTAAAGCATAGGAAGAAGAAAGCATCTTACCTAGTGAATCCAATGATTTTTCCTCTGCTGGTCACTGGGAGTGAGACACTACCCCGCAGATAAGCAACCCCCAAAAGATAGCACATGCCTTTCGGCCAGTTCAGGGAATTAAAAATAAAAAAATAATTAAAGATTGCTTCTAATAACTCATCCGGTTGAGCTCCACGCCAGCTAAGGGGCTTTGGGAAGACCTGCAGACATAAAAGGCAGCCAAAGCGAGGTGCTGGGAGCTGGGGCCAAAGTCTTGCCGAGTTCTTCCCGCAGCCCCCGTGGGCTGCGCGCCCCGGCCGCCACCGCGCTGTGCCCCCGTGGGGCTCGGTCCCGCACGCAGCCCCGGCTCTGCCCCTCTCCCTCGCCTCCCTCGCAGCCGTGCTGAGCTTTAAAGCTCCCTGAACAATGTGGGCCGAGTGGCAGGGCTGCGCTCGCCGCCCGGGCTGAATGGGAGACTATAATGGGCAGGATTTAGGCAGGAGCGCGGGGGGGGGCACGCCGGGCGCTGCCTGCTCGCTCAGCAGGGCGGGCACGGTGCCTCCTCACCTGCGCCCGCCGCGGCCGCCGATCGATACCAATTTACAGGCAAATGTGCAATGGCTGCCTCCGTGTTAATGAATTTTACCGTTTCTCACAGTCTTCTAATGAACCCTTTAAAGAGGGTTTAAGTAAACTTAGCAAGTGGCAGACTAAGCACTTTGGAATACCTAATTGCATCGATGCTTCTCACTGCTTTTTAAAATATCACTGCCAGCTGGGGAGCAAATATTTCCCTGCGCCCCATCGACTTCCAAAACCACTGAAAAGCAAAGGCCGCATGGAGCCCGGGTGTAAATCCGCTGTGCTCAGCCCCAACCCCCAAAATCGCTTCACACCCCTCACGCAACACCGGCAGATGCCTCGGTCCTGGCCCTGTGCAGCTTCCCCCTCATTCCCTGAGTTTGTTGGCCCTTTTAACCATCATTATTTGTCTCATTTAAAGGCAAATTTCAACCTTTAGTTTGGATTAAGGGAAAGAGAGATGGAGCTGTGGCACTGGTGTAATGCATGACTGCAGTGAAATTAAAGCAAAGGGAGAGCTGAGGAGTGTGAGGGAAAGTCTGAGTGCTTCAGATTAAAAAAAACCCAAACAGGCAACAAAAACAAAGTGCTGGTGGTGAGGAGTTGCACAGCCTCGCACTCTGTGGTATTGAATTTCCTTCAGAGCGACAGCAGTAGGACAGCTACTGGACTTCTTGGGCTGTTAAACATCTGCACCTTGTACCAATTTGATTTCTCCAAATGTATTTGCCATGGGCTGTCCTGAACAGTCCCCAACTTCCGCAGACCAGCGGGACAGCAGCTGCCAGCCACCTAAGGTGAGCCCTGTGTAAGAGCTTAAAAAAAAAGACCTTTTAAATCCCTACTAGAAGTGAAGACAATGACACAACCACAGCAGCAGAATTCATCGTGGCGATTTAAATTTTCTTTGAGGTTCTGGGTGGAATCTTATGCTTTCCAGGGTTGTGCCTTTTGGTGGAGGAGCAGACAAATGGCTGTGATGTGTCTTTAGTGTAACATCAGAGGCACCCTGTGGACCCCATCCTCCAGCTACCGCCAGGAGTAGAGCGGTGGTGGGTGAACATCAGCCACTATCTTCAACCCACTTGGGCTCGCTGAGCTCCTACGCTTGCTCTTGGCAGAAAAACATGCACAATAAAACTGTGGCTGTTCTGGAGAGAAAAATGGATGGAGACCTGGATCATGCAGAGGCCAAGGGGCAAATAAAAGGGGAGGGAAGAGCCTGAGGTATCGCCTGAAGGCGAAAGGGGAAGGAGCATGGTGAGAGGGATGGAAAGCAACATGCTGTATATTATATTCCTGCTCTCCCCCAGGCTCAAGGTTCTGCTCAGGTCCAAGTGGCAAACTCGAACTGGAGCTGTGCAGCACAAACCTTTGGGGACTTTGAAGTCAGCCCCTGTGTAGGGCTGGGCACTGGAGAAGAGAGACACCAGCAGGGCCGAGGTGGAGGCAGGTGCTCGTCCCAGCACAGCCCATGGCAGAGAGATTGGGCTCAGACCCTGGGAGCCACAGACACAACCATCTGCTCGAGAGGAGCCCAGCAATTAAACTGACAGCACAAATCACGGATTTCTGCCTGTACAATTACACAGTGCACACTCCCTCCGGCACAGGCACACATACACCTGTATCCACACTCCACACACAGCCTGGAGCTGGGTTCTGTCTGGGTGATACATTACACCTGCTTGTATATAGCATTGCTATACCTATGCATAAAGATGCATATAAAATATCCATATGCATGCCATAAAACGTACCTAAATCTGCGCGAGTGTGTGTGCGCAGCACGGTATCCCCCTCACAGAGCTGGTGTCTATATATTCATGTGATAGGTACCACCACTATCATATAAAATATAATGACCACAGTCAACTCTGAGTTGCAGAAGCAATAACAGTCAATTGATGCAACACTTCATGTAACCTGAATTACAAACCCTTGCAGGGAAACCTAACTTCTCCTCCTCCCCATATTCCCTTTCTGATCGTCCACAAACCATGCGCCCGTAATTAATACCCATTTCTTGGCATTTTAACAGTTAATCACCACAGCATTGAGATCATTGCAAGTTAGGCTAAGTTTAACCACATTTCACCCTTTTGCTCTGCCTGATATCAGCTCATAGCACTAGTTTGTTGCAAATAAATAAATAAAGCCCCAATCCCCCCAGGTGTCATTAGCCAGCCTGTGTCTGAATTAGGCATTTAAAGGCCGGTTTAACCTTGCAGAACGGTTGCATGTCAAAGTTCTAACATTTCAGTTCAGATTATTCTAGTGCACTGCTTGCTCTGCAGTTTGTTAGTGGTTTTTTTTTTTTAAAAAGGGGGAATAGCACCGGAGAAAAAAAAAAAAAAAAAAAAAAAAAGAGGGGGGTGAGGTTTCCTAAGCAATCCACAGATTAAACACACACCCAGCACATCCCCACACAGACACACACACACATACATTTGCCGGATGCAGAAGCTCACATTTAAGTCCCCGGGTAAGTTGGATGGGCACTCAGTCCTGCATTGGCCAGGAAAAGTGTTTAAACCAAGCTGAGCTGGTAGCGGTTAAAGGCAAGGCAGGGAGCAGAAGAGAGGGGGGAAAAAAAAAAAAAAAAGAAGACATACCAGTTAGGAGCTTCTGTTGCAGCAGAGGACTCACCAGAGCACTAGCTGAAAGCTGAATCAGCTTTCGAGAGTTAGGGATGCATAGAGGAGGGTCATGGAATCACAAGGTAATAATGCGCTTCATGCTGCAGCCGTCAGCCTTCTCCTTATAGCCAATCTCTAATGCAGGAAGGGAACAGAGAGCAGGCCCAGGGATGGGATTAGTCCTCACTTGGAGAGAAAAAAAAAAAAATTAAAAAAAAAAATCACCAGGCAAACCCTCCCCNCGCCGCGGCCAGCCGGGGGTTAAGGAGCAGCCACCGTGCCCGCCCGGATTGCAGCACACCTTGATGCGAGCGGCTGCGCCGGCACAAGTGCCTGCGTCCCCCCCCTTTCCCTCCTCCTCCTCCTCCTCCTCGTCACCCCCCCGGGGGTCAGCCCGGGCTGGGGGTCAGGCTGCGGGGGGATGCACACGGCTGGGGGGCCTGGCGGAGGGAGGGGGGAGCTCTGGTCAGGACGCGAGTCCACCTTTCCAGTGCTTATATACCCAACGAAGCATCCCAAACACGCACCCCCGGGCGTGCGGCCCCTGCTCCTGCTCTTCCCTCCCTGACCATATTTAGTCAACCACGGCAAAAAATAGCCCGTCAGCTGGAGCCTGCCGAGCAGGGCTTGGAGTTCAATCGCTCCTCGCAGCCCATTGACTACTGGTCCTGCAGGGTCCTGACTCTGCCTTTTTTTCCCCCTCTGCTATTTTTAGCTAGGCCAAATAAAGAGGGAGCTCATCTTACTACTCTGTGCCGGCCCGAGGTTTCACGGGGCCCTGGCTATGTTTGGTAAGCGCCAGCGCTGAGAGACACAAAGCGGAGACCTTGTCCGTGCAGGAAAACCTTAGGCTCTCTCCCGCTTTGGTTCTTTTCTTCTTCTTTTCTTTCTTTCATTTGTATTTCTTCCTCCGCAGTAGAAATGTTTCCAGGCGAGAAGGTGGGGAAGAAGCTCAAAGGATCCTGATTTTCACCTCAGAGAAGGAAGAACTGAGTTTCAAAGACCTTCTGAGGCCAAGACCTTCACCACAATGTCCAGGGCACCGCGTTGTCTGGCCACATCTGTCCTCCTGTGTCCCCAAAGGTGCTGAATGCTGGGAAGGTGTTGGACTTTCTGCCCTACATGGAGAGCACTGAGCTGCCTCCTTGCCAGGCAGGGAAACCCCCCTGTCAGGGTGGGTTAATGTGGATCACCAGCACAGCGGTGTCTCCTGGGTGTTGAGGCCACGGGATCTTTCCAACCCCCAAAGTTTCATCCAGCAGTACAGGAAGGAGGGGAGATTTTGGCAGCACAGGCACTGCCCTTGGCTTGCACCCAGAGAAGCAGGTGAATGTCCCTAGAAACTTGAGTTAGACCCAGCTTCAAAGTTAAGATGTCCAGGGCCCTGGGGAGGTCACTTGGAGAGAGCAGACAAATGATGACAGACCTGGCAATGGCTGTGCTCAGCCAACCTGTCCTGCTTGCTTGCAGCAGACCCCCACTCTGGAGCACCTTCCCAATCCCATGCCCCTCCCTGACAAGCTCTCTCCAGGTCTCTACACCTCATTGAGGCTCCCCTGAAGGACTGAGACCTCTCAGAACCCAAGGGCACCTCATGCTGCTGACTGACCACTGCTGCGGGCAGGCTTTGGGGGATCAAGGCTGGAGGGACCAGCAGCTGGCAATGGATGCTTGGGTGGTGGTGGCTGGTTGTGGATCTGGGGTGGGAAGTTTGCATGAGCCCGGTGAGGTGCCCAACACCCTCTGCTCCTATCAGTGATCCATGGATGGAGAGTGGCACGTGACAGGGACAGCCACCCGCAGAGACCCGGCCCTGTGATCCCCACGGACACCTCCACTTAGGACATCCATGTGGGACCGTCAGGCAACACTCATCTGAGGGTGATAGACTTGTGGGGAGCTGATAGCAAGACATCTAAGGATAGGAAGTGCCTGCAGGAGCCACCCCATAGTGCCACAAGGTGGGAAGGGCTCCCAGGAGGCCCCAGCGGTACTTCCCTGTGCTCCTGGAGGTTCCCAGCTCCGAGGACAGTGCCAGAAATAGCCACCACAGGTGATGTGTCTGCTCTCTGTCCTGGGTTCCTTTGGGTTTTTCTGCCTCAGCCTGAGCCTGTGCTGGGAATTTGGATTTCCCTCTGCTGTACCCCAGTCCCAAGGACAGGCTGTTCCAACCCGTCAATGTTTGGATATCCAGGACAGGTGTGTGGCAGCCAAACCACAAAGTCTGGTGTCCTGTGGGGCCAGAGCCATCTCTGCAGTGACCACAACATAGAGCAGCCCTTGGGCAGCTCTGTCTGACCCCAGGAACCAAACCTGCCTTCCCTCATGGGACTGGCAGTGGGGACCGAGCCTGTAGGAGAGCCTCTCCTCTGCCCCCTCTCCTCTGCCCCAACGTGGTCCTTGTGACCATCGCCATCCCCTCTGCACCCTCAGCTCATTTCCCTTTGGAA
The DNA here is from genome assembly GCA_013389985.1 of Dryoscopus gambensis. Classification (NCBI taxonomy): domain Eukaryota; kingdom Metazoa; phylum Chordata; class Aves; order Passeriformes; family Malaconotidae; genus Dryoscopus; species Dryoscopus gambensis. The sequence continues at coordinate 675,783 of WEIT01035649.1, forward strand.
CAGCTGGGAATTTCTCCACAAGGACATAAACCACTGTTGGGTTTTTCTCCTCCTTTTTTCCATTATTGCAGGGATGTCCAAGCTGCTGCCCCTCGGACATCAGTCAGGACTGTCAGTGCTTTCCCAGCTCACGCCCTTTCACTAACTGAAGCCATAGAAGCCCTTCTCTGCCCTGACTCACCCCAGGATCACCCCAGGAACGCCTTTATCCAAAATGCCAGCCCAGTCAGCACGGGGGAACATTGCCTGCTGCTCCCTGGGGAGCACTTGGGGCTTTTGAGAACCTGAATGCCAGAAGCAACCGGTTCTCGTGCTGTTTTGGGGCGCATCTGAAGTCACAAAGTCCCCGGGGTGTGTGGCTCCTGAGCCCCAGCAGGACCCTGCCCTGGCCACAGGGGAGCTCTTAAGAACCACTCACTCTGACAGGCACAGCCATGCCCTTCTTTGGATTGAGAGAGTTGTTATCACATCCCTGACAGGTTCCCCAGGGTTGAGAATCCATCCCGACACCGAGATATGTTGGGAACAGGAACAAACTATAAAGGGAGATGAACCAAAAGCAAATCTCTGAGATGTGAATTAAGAGATTGTTTAAAACCCAAACCTGGATTTTGTGCACAGATTTCTTCTCTTCACTAATTGCTTTAAAAACCACACTCACCTCTGAGCTCCCAGGGACTAAAATATCAGTGTTCTCTCCAAAGTGCATGGCATCCTTTTATCAGGACTTGGTTTGGGGCTTGCTCCATGTGCTGATAACGCTGGGAGTTTGGGATGCAGGGAGTGCTGGGAGAGATGGGGCCTGGATGTGCAACCACCACCGTCTGACAGGCTTTATATATATATATTTATATATATTTGCATACATATATACATATATGCCTAATAATATATTCATGTGTGCACATAATAATTCTGCATTAAAACTCCTCTAAACGAAGAAACCTGACGAAGCTGCACGGCAGCCTGTAAAGCTGAGCCAGTTCAAAGTGAAATGTGAGAGATTGCAACACTCCAAACAAAATGCAAGATGTTACTTTAAAGAACCAGGCTCGGGCTTTTGAATTTATGTAACCTAAACTGATTTTGTCTGTTTAAAATTGTTGTTGCGTGTTGGGAATCTCAAAGAGGTGAGGAGCAAAGCTGCAGATGTTTCCTTTGGAGTCCAAGATTACAAACCCCTTTGCTTCTCCCTTCAGCTCCAAAGCTGCTAATGGTTTGCTTCATTTTATTAACAGCAGACAAGAAAAAAAATTCCTCCTCGGAGCCTGTGTGAGGTGACAACTTGGATAATAACAGCCCCTTTGGAAGTTTTTATAGTGCATTAGGCAAACATAGTGGATGTTTATAGACTTTTAAAAATGCTGATTATATAAAAATGCATTTATAGCCTTCTAAAATACCAAGCTACTATAATATAAATATTTCCAATAATAAAAACTAAAAATGCAGATTATTGGCTCGATTGGAGCATTTTTTAAATTGATTTCTCTTTTTCTTTGGGCCAAAATCTGATCTCAAACCAAAAGACTGGCCAATACCCTGTGATGTGAGTCAGGTCAATCGGGTTTTCACATCCTGCAGAAGATGCTGCGCTGTCCTGGGATGAAGCCAAACCAACTGAACCATGCACCCCATTCCCCCTTCCAGCACCCCAAACACCTCTGGCTCAAGGGAGCTCCTGGAACGCCCATTGCCCCTCCCAGCAACCTGCTGGCCCCGCCACCTTTGCACCTCGCTGGTGCTGAGGAAGCTCTTGGTCACCCAGTGGTTGGTCTTCCTCTGTTCTCCATAAGAACTTGTATGAATAATTAATTTTTTATTGGCACAGAAGCCCGAGCGTGGCTCTGTCCTGTTCCAAGCTGATAAGGTTGCTGGGAATGTGCCTTCTCCCTTTCTTGTCTTTTTTTTTCCTACTTCAACATGAAATTCCATCAGTAGGTGGAATTAGCTTTTGCCAATGGCAGTTGTCTCAACACAGATAAATTCTTTCAAAAAATTAAGCTCCTGACAATTTGGCATGTCCCTACCAAAAAATACCGCAAACACTCAGTGAAAAAATGAGTTATTCTTTATTTTATAACAGCAGTCTTCTTTTTTTTTTTTTTTTGGCTTTGTCTTTTATTAACGATTGGGAAAGATCAACTCTGAGCTTTGGAGCTGTCTGCAAAGTCCCCCAAGTCAGCATGAGATCAGGCTTTTACATCATACAATGCACAGTTTGACCCAAAAGAAAAGTGTTTATTTCTATTTCATCTCCCTGAAGCTAATTTTCTTCCTTTTGGTCATTTAAGTTCTATTTTTTAAATAAAAAGCACCTTTTTTTCAGCGTCTCACCTCTCCAGTAAGAGATCCCATTGCAAAATTTCCCATTACTTGAGAAAATCTCAGCCCTGCTGATGAGGAAGGATGGAGGGAAGGTGCTGCCTACATCTCTCCCTCCAGATGAAAGCAGCAATTGCATCACCATTTTGCAACATAACAGTGCTTAAGAACACATCTTATAATTTCTCCCAGAGGCCAACTCCAGCCTTCTCTGCTGCACACAGACATAACCCATCTGTGTGACACACTCAGTTCATGCCATATAATGAAAAAGGTGAGCTAGGCTTCTTCCCCTTGGTTTTTCCCTTTCATTTGGTGTTTCTGACAAGAGAAAGAAAATAAAATTGTTTTCCAGAATAACTACAAAGGGAAGTGATGTTCATTGACAGCACGGTAATGACACTTTTTCCTCTCAAAACCCTAATGTGGGAGACAGTGCTGTGTTGGTCTCCCTTGTTTAACTGGGAAACTGAGGCAGGAGAAGGGAGGAGGAGGCTTTGCCTGGAGAGGAAGGGAACAGCCAGGGGTTGCTGGGGCTGCTTCCCCACTTCAGCCACCTCCAGGGCTTATCAGCCCCTCACTGCTGGCGGATGAAAGAGTGGCATTAGAGATAACTGAGCCAATTACCCACCAGCTGACTTGAGTTCATTCACATGCTGGGGGCTTTTTTTTTTTGCTCAGGACAATGTAAGGTTTGGGTTTTTCCTTGACTTTCCAGAAGTTGTGGAATCCAGCTGTTGGATGCTCTCGCAAGGATGAAATACGGTTGTTCCAGGGGCTGGCTGGGAGGCTTTGGCTCTCTGTATGCACATCTATGCAAATCCAGCACGGTGTGCCTGCAGTTTGCATGTGCGATATAATACTCTTGGTTTGGAAGGTATTTCCCTGAAGACGCTATCCACCTCACCTCCCAGCACAAATGTTCTTTAATTATTTGAGGGTTTTTTCCCTTCATTGCTGGAGCAAAATGAACAGTGGGCAAAAATGCAGCAGACCAAAATATTTTCATAGTGCTCTGTTTGTTTTTAAAGCACCCGTCTCTGAGATACTTGGCTCTTACTGTAGTTTTAAAAGATTATGCCATCATACTCTGAGGGAAAGAACAAAGGACCACTCATAAATTTAACCAAACTCCCCATATTTTCCAATCTGTCTGATGTCTCAGAAACCTGGGATCTTCTTTTGTGTCAGGGACATTTATGTCTTCTCCGATGTCCTTCCAACAATACGTGTTCCAGCAACAGGGACTGCATTATATGCTGTGGTTTTGTTTGTGGCAGAACAAAATTAAATGAGTACATAAATTACTCTGCTCCTGGAATAAAGAAACAAGCTAAAGAGCACTGTTGCTTTTTTTTTCAAAGTGGGGTGGGTTTTTTGATAGGATGAGTTAGATTTCCTGAAACCATGTGCAAATTAAAAAGTTCACAGTTCAAGCTTATTGTGAAGACTAAATCTTAGCCTCATTTTGAGAGGCGGCGTATTTAGGAAGACACATTTGGATTTATGTAAGAACCTGTAATTGGCTTCCTGCACCTTCCTTGGGCAAGCACGCCTCCCGCCCCTCCCAGATTAACACTGGGGCTGCTTAACAGCAAAAAAGGACACTTGCGGCTTGGTATACTCTACAGAAATATCTCCTGATGGTCATGGAGCTCTGCAATGCTCCTCTGAGAAGACCTACTGCCTCAAATAACTCATTCCTGAAACGCAGCGGTGCCCTTTGCACCCCCAGGTGCAGCCTGATGCAGGGCACTGTCCTCAGAGAGGTTTTAAAGCAGCAAGAAGAGCGTCCTTGGAGGGATGAGGGCTGCAGCAGGGACACACTGGTGGAGATGGTCCAGGTCCCCTTAAGCACCTCTCCACCACCCACTGAGCACAAACCTGCTCTCGTTCTCTTACCAAGCTCCTCCTCCACTGCAAATCTCAGACCGGGAGTGCCTGGGGTCGCTGCTGGTGGGTCGCCAAAGCCTGGGCTATGCAGACTGGTTTGGGAGCAGAGGAACTGGGGGAGGATGGGAAGAAACCAGATCAGGAGCTGACACGAGAGATGCACAGGCTGGTGGGAAAAGCAGAGTGCTGGAAGGGCTCCGCGCTTTATTGCTCAAACACATCTTTTCCGTGCGTACAGGCTAAGGTAACAAGATGCATGATTTATTTAGCACAGGGAAAGCAGCTGTTCAGAGGCAGTGCAGGAGTTTTTAGGCAATCATGTTCGGTTCCTGAGGAGTCCCATTTACAAATGCTCACTGCTTCATTTTACCCCCTCCCTGCCTCCCGCTCCCCTGCTGCTATCTCGCCGTCAGGCTGGGCTGTGGATGCCTCAGGCTCCCACTCAGCCCTTAGGTCTGCCTTCACTTCAATTTCCTGAAGTTCTTGGGACTGCCTGGCTCTGAGGGCCACCCCACCACCGTTATCTAATCTAGGGGACTATTTCTGAGTTTCTCACAGTGTCCGAGCCAAGGAACTCCAGCAGCACTGTGGCGTTAAAAACAAGCCACCCCCTGTAGCCAGGGGCATTGTGAGGCTTTGCTGCCTGCCCAGGAGCAGGCAAGACATCTTTGAGGGACCTGTGCCAGCAGCTTTGTGCCCAGTGCTCAGATCAAACCCTCTGCAAGCTCACCTTTCCTGCAGGGTCTGCGTTCACATCCAAAATGCATTATACAGGACTTGGATGTGTGGCTGTGGCTGGGGCCAAGCTCATCCGTACAAATAGAAGCTTCTCTTCTTTTCTCCTATTCCAGGGCTGGGAATGAAACCACAGAACTTCTAGACACAGTGTTGGTGCTGCAGGGCTCACCAGCTCACTGGGCTCGAGGTTTGGGAGTCACCTGGGAGGCACAGCACGTACCCTCAGCCCTTCTGCAGAATTTCTAAGCGACCTGGAATTAACTGTTCTCCTGCAAGTAACTCACTAATAGACGTGATTAGCAATTAAGAAAAACATTATTATCTGTCACATGGGAATGAGGAAATATTCATTGCAAACCTGTGCGTGACAGCAGTAGGAAAAGGGTCCAGGAAGGCCAAGAAAATATCAGTGAGACAGTGCCAAGGAGGTTATAGTGGGCAAAGACATAATGGTGGGAGAAGCCAGTAAGTTGATCCATGAAAGATGGGGATGAACAGCAGTGCCACAGCAGTGTGCACCATGTTGCACTGATAGGAGAAACTAATTTATCATTAAATATGGGGAAAAGTTCTTTTGAAAGATCCAAGCATCCTTTAATAAGCAAGGAAAAAATCAACAAAGAAAAAAAACAGATGAAGCAATGAGCAAATGTAATTTAACAAAACAAGGTGCTCTGTACTTATCAAGATGGGCTGTTCAAAAATCTGCTGTTCTTCATCTCTGTCTTGTGTAAAGCCTTCCAGACTGGTCTGAAATGTCTGAGGAGATTTTAATGGGGTCCCTGCCCCTGCCAGATCTTCAACAGAGATGAGGCACCAGACCATGCAGACAGGTTGGTGCTTGGTAAGGTTTCCAAAAGCACAAGCGGTGAATTAGATGCTCACTTATGGCAAAGTGCTTCTGAAATTCAACTGAACTTCCTCCCACATTATAAAACGCCCGAGTACCTTTGAAAATCTGCTCCTTCCACGCTGATGTGCCTCCAGCTAAGCATGATGGACCGGAACTAGTTGTAACCAAACCGGTCCTGGAAGAGCCACATCAGAGATGCCAGGTTGAGAGAGGGTCAGATGGCATCTAGACCACACCAATACCCTGCTTGGGTATCTCCAACTGGAGCTTTCTCAGGCTGTTGGGACACAACATCTTGATGGCAGCTCAATTTCGTGCTCAATACATTTCCAACTTACAGCCACAGGTTGAGTTTCTTTTCCCTAAAAAATGTGGAGCCAGTAGAAGGGAATGTAAAAGGCATTTTTTCCTGAAGGTGCAGAAGCTGGGTTAGGTTTTCATGCTCAGACTGCATCAAGATGCCATATAGTCAAGAATTACTAATTTCCTCTCAGGATTGCTGGAACTGGAGCAAAGGTTACTCTAAAGGATGAACATGAGCAACCCTTCAATATTTTCTGATTGAAAAAGATCATCTCACTTAAAATTGTAAAGAAATTCCCTTCTGAAACACACCTGGAAATGAAAGCTGTAATGCACGTCTTGCTAAGCTGACTGGCATCGGAGGGAAACTTAAGTAAACCAGGTTTAGTTAGGACACAGCCCTTGTGAGCCATGAGCTTACAGTGGCACCGACGAGATTTTGTCCATTCCTTTTGGTCATGCTTCTCTATTTATTTAGCATTAGCGAATTTATTTAAGTGTAAGCTAAGAACCAGTGGATTATAATAAATATTTATTGAATTTTAAGAAATCTGTAGGACCTGTATGGATATTAATCCTCATTATGAGTGCTGCCACTTGCCACTTAACCTACAGAAGCTGTCTTCCAAATTTGTTATATTAAATACATATTTGAGATTACTAATTTACAGCATTAGCAGAATACATTTATGTCACTTTCCATATTTCCTATTTTTGCTGACTCCTTATTCCTGAAAATCGCTCAGCAACCAGCCAACATGCCCCAAAACTAGAAGCGAAATGAGTATTTTGAGAAGTTCGCTGACCGTACTTTGTAAAGCAAGAGTCCTGAGAGAAACAAACCCCAAACCTGTGGAGGACACTGCTAAAGCCAAAGGTCTCCTTGGAGGTTGAAGCAGAGAGCTGATGCCCTAAAATTCTCCCTCTGGGGGCATCAGGAGTCTGCCTTTGCCTCAGACACATGTTTTGCTGGATAGATAGAAGTCAAAGACCTTCTATCTCCTATTCCTCCCATGAATGTGATTAAATTGGGGTTTCATGTTCAAAACTTAGTGAAATGTCCACAGATTGTGAATGCCCAATCCACCATTCTTTAGGAATCCATGCCAAGAAGCCTGAGGGTCATCATCCAAAACCCACTGCAGTCAATAAATGGCTCATTTTGATGCCAGTGACACACACAGACCCAGATTTTCTAAGCCCAGCCTCAGAAAGCATCTGTGGGTTTTGCACATATCTGACTTGGGGCTACAATTTTCCAAGCAGGTCCTGGATCTCTCCTTGATTGTTGTCCTGGAACTGAGCGTGCCCCACAGCGAGCGCAGTGAGGTGTGTGCCCATTCCATGGCAGGGGTGAGGTGTGTTGTTCTGCAATAATGGCATGGTAACTCCATTAGAAATAATGGTAATTATATTGTGACTCACCTTAACGCTACCAGATTATACCCTAATGACTGTTTAGTTAATTCATTTTTATCGTCTGTGTCTTGGAATGGAATTTTTGGAGTGTGCTGCTAATGCATTGGAAATTAAGAGTGCACGTGGGCCCGTGGGGTGATCTGTACCCAGCTGCGTATTTGTGTTCCTGAAGCAAAGAGACTGTGAAATCAAGAGGGATTTAGTTGAGGAATAGGAAGTGCAGCCCTGCCATGAGTCCATCAGGAATGTCACCCTTGCTGGGAGGCAGTGGGAAGTGCAAACAAGTTCCTGCTGCACAGAGCTCCCTGGGAAACTCAAGTAGGTGTCACTGGATGCAGGAAAAGTGGAGCAGCAGTTGAATCATTGCCTGTTTTGTAGGGAAAATGTATGGGACACACACTGGCAGCTGCACCAAGAGAAACTGCCTGGGTCTGCCCAAACGGCAGCCCCAGTCTAATATTTTCTTCGTTAACCTTTGTGCTAATGAGGGATAACCACCAGACTCTTGGCTGAGGCTGGAGCTGGAGCTTTCCCTCTTGCTACTTAGTTTACAAGGAAAGGGCTCCTTTTGTCTGATGTCTTTGTGGCTTATTATGGCTGTAATTTATTTGGGGACACTGTTTCTGTAATGTGCAAATTGCCTTCCTCCAGGGAGGACCCGGCTTCAGAGCGGAGTTGCCTCCTCCTCTCGGGCTCGAAGCTCTCCAGCCACCCAGACGGATCACCGCAGGTATTTTTAGAAGGTCATTCTGAAGCAGCAATTTCATCTAGTGATTTTATCTCCTGCCTTTTAGCAAATATTGTTGTTGGGTTTTTTTCCTCCCTGCTGTTTTAGATGGTGACAGGTTTTAATGTCAACTTCAAATTACCCCATATTTCTCAGCCCAGTTCCTGCGCCAGGACCTCTGCTGACACACAGAGTCATGCTGGTTGTCATTCTCAGCAGAGGGACCAAGACCGTGTGAGCCTGGATGAATAAATTTCTTCCTTCCCTTTTAGAGGTGGTCCCTCGAGACCATTTTTTCAGGCAGAGGGATTTTCCACTCTGCAGGACAAACAGTGCCATTCATAGAAAAAATATGTTAATGGAAGTGAGATTCATGCCAGAATCTCTCTGTGTGTGTATCAGGCTCAGCAGCGATGACAGTGCAGCTCCTGCAACAGGCTGCTCCAGCTAGCCAGGCTTGGGAGCTGCTAAAGGAGAAATGCCTGGGTTGCTGTGCACCCTAACAAAAAAACCCTGGCATTTTTCTTTCTATTTAAATCAGGAATTTTTTCCTCCACTTTTCTTAAATTGCAGGCATCAAATTTACAAGAGCAAATTTTATCAGAGAAAAAAAAAACCAAACCAAAAAAACAACAAAACCATCTGGATTTTAAAGAACTACCCCATTTAATAAGAGTTATTTTAAGGTAGGTCAAACCCGTGGCCCGAAAACCTTTGGCAGTGTCCCTTTGAGATATTTCAGTAGCCAGCAAAGGGTTTGATGCAAACAGACATACATCTTTTAGAAAAACAAACTGGATTGCAACAGCTGATAATCCCATTTTGGTGAAGGACTTCTTTCATGCCACCTTTAGCTGGAGGCTGAGGTCTCCAGCAGGAGCTGGAGGCAGCAGCAGGTTGCCAAGCCAAGCAGCAACATCTCGAGGGGCAGGGGAATGAAGCCATACATTGAAATTCCTGCAGAGAGAGTCAACCAGTCACCCACTACAGAGGATTCATTCTCCTCTTACAGGTGAGAACAGCACCTGGAGGACAGTCACAGGCAGCTCAGGGAAGGTTGGCTTCATTTCTTCTGCAAAAGAGAGCCAGGCAGGTGAAATGCCCTTCCCCTGCATTGCAGTCCCATCCAGGATGGGGTGGTGCTGGTGCTGTAGGTGGCCAAGCAGGAATCACCTCCTTGGAAAACCCACTCCTGCCTGCTCCCGCCACTCATCTCTCTTCCCAGTGCCACTGTGAGCAATGTGCCTGGACATTGTATTCCCCGTGCAGGAAGGTGCCCAGATGGAGGCAGGGAGGGCTGGAGGATGTTGTTGGTCCTCCCAGAAGTCTTGAAGTCGACAGGTACCACTCATATCAGGGAGAGCTCTTTGGTCAGAGCGGGGCCTTGCACCACCATGAAGTGATTTTCATGCCAGTAATGTGACATGTACCTCAGTCCTGGGGCCTTTTCCACTCCTTGGAGCACTATTAACTCAGAATTTTGTCCAACATGTCCTGGAGGTATTAGTTACATGTGCTGGTCTGCCAAATAGCTATTTCTTTCTGGTTTGGCAGGAAGCATCTCATTCAGGAGGGAGATAATTGCCTGGCTCAATAGCTGATCTGTTTTCTACCCAATGATGGTTTCCCTTTTTGAAAATTGATGATCGATCAGTTATGTTAAGGATCACCAGATGTAATATTTACCACATATTATGTTTATTCCAGTGTGGGAGGAATGCATTAGGCTTCATATCATTCAAAAGGGATATTTCTGATGTAAAACTGTGCTGCATTAATGAGACTACCCATCAAGATGGATGGGTCAAATTAAAGTAGAACAAATTGCAGACTCCTACTTTAAAGTCACACAGGAACCTCCAGCCTACATTATTTGTAAAATTCAAATTGAGCCCATTTTTGGCTCAGACATGTTTACATTCATATTGGAAAATATATTAAGCTGTATTTAATTATATCCATGTGAAAGGTTGTATAATTTTTTTTCTTGATGCCACTCAAGATAACTGAACCTCAAGCTCAGGACTTTAAGATACTACTGTAATTCAAATACTGATATTATCTCTGCAAGGAAGGTCTGGGAACGGAAGCAAAGCCTTTCCTCTTTTCTGAAGGAACCACAGTGATTTAGGAATCCTTTCACCTCCTTTTGTTACATTTCAAGATTTACATTATATTTTAATAAGTCTGTCATACTGTACAGACAAAAGGATGTTGGGCTTCTGCTGCAATTAAAGAAAATCACTGCAATGGATAACATCAACCCAGCAGATTCCAGTGATCTCTCTTTCAGCACTCCAAACTCTGCTGCTCTTTGCATACTGAACTAAAACAGCACCAGGCTCCAGGCTGCTGCTCTCAGGGTTCATCTCTCCCAAATCCAGCCTCTAAAGACGGGCACTAAATCAGTCAGAGCCTCACTGTGGGAGAATTTGTTCCATGCCAGCTTAGCCACCTGTTTTCAGCCCGTTAATGTCTCCTGCACTAGCTCTGGGAGCAAACTGGGAGGAGGCTGGCAGTGTGTCTCCAGCAACACCAGAGCTATCACTTTGATGTGTCCCAAGGAAATCCCATTGGAGAATAATGTTTTTGGTGCTCCCATTAGCATCCCTGGCCAGTACCCAGAATTTCTTATGGAATTTCAAACCTGAAGCAGCTTGCTAGACCAGAGCCACTCCTGCCTACAGCCACCATCACCTGGTCAGAGCACCCTCCTGCAGATGTGGAGGAAATCCTTCCAGTGCCACATTCAACAGATTTAAACAGACAGTGGAGCTCCCCTTTAAGATTTTATTTCTTCCTCTCCCTTAGACGAGTTAGCTGTGGAAAAAATCACCTATAGTTAAAGTTAGTTAATTGGAAACCGTGAATATTTTATTGTCCTTTGTTAGAGAAAGGAATTAAAGAAATGGATTTGGCCTTGATTTTTTCATTTGAACTTCTCTGCTTGAACTGCACTTTTCTATTACCTCTGCAACTCTGCCTTCGTTATGTTATTAAAAGAAAAGTAATTTACGATTGCCACTCTTGTAGTCTCTAATTATTTCTGGCTGTGCATCACAATTATTAACTTGAGTATCCACCCTTTTCCTAACAGGATAAAAGACTTTCAACCTCTTTTGGGTTAGTTACTCACAGGTAGCCATGCATCCATCCTTGCAGGCCACTGTCCCCAACCAATAATCACACTTTTCCAGTTTGGTATGTTGTTGAAACTTCGGTGCAAGCCAAAGATTGGATTTACAGTGAAGATGAAACACGGTCACAGGTTACTTGTGGCCTGGATTTAGCACCCAGGTGCCCTAAAGCATCTTGCACTGTTCATCCTCTCCTTCAAGAGTAGGCAATAAAATACCACTCAGCAACAACTAGAATATCAACATATCACTGCTGTTCTCTTTCTTTTCCCTTGGTTGCACTGGTTTTCCATTTACTTCTGGTGGGTAATGAAGACATCTGTTCTCATCCCAATAGCTCTCTGCTGCTTGCTTTCTGGGAAAGGGAATAGCAGCATTTCAGCAATTTTAATCAACTGAGAAAATACTGCCCTGTATTTATGGAGGTCAGGACAGTCATTGTATTCAGGACATTTCTATGGAAAGTCTCAAGGAATGGATGATGAATGGAAAAATCAGATTTCTGAAACAAGTCCGGATACCCCAGAGATGTTTTACAGGTAGGTCTCAAGCAGAAATGCCCTGGTCAGGTTTAGTGCTCATGAAAAGCAGCAAAATTCAAGAAAAGGCTGGGAAATCCCCCACCTTCCACAGCAGAAACCCCAGAGCCACTGGGGAAACTCATTTTGTGTCAGTGAGTGTGCATTCCCCAGCTCCCACGGCCCCCAGCCCCTCCCCTGACTCGTGCTGGAGCAAAAGCCTGGGAAGTGCTCTGCTGAATTCCAGGTTTCATCTGTATCAATCATTTTCCAATGTACCAGTACAAAATATATGCTCCCTGGCCCAAATACAGCAATCTAAGTGCTGCATGCCAAACCACACATCTCCATGACTGAAGCCAGGCTAGACTGCTTTTTGGGTCCAATCTCTCACTTTTCTGTAACAAGACAATTTGTCTATGAAGCACCTCATTTTTATCATCTTTAAGGTAGCCTTTATGGTAGGTGTAACTCCATGCAAAGGAAGGAGGGGGGGAAACCCTTTAAGCATTTTGCATTTATAGTTATATGCAGCTTTATTGCATAGTCAGTAAAAATCCCTGCTGATTATGTCATTGCTGAGGCAATCAGGTGCCAAAAATATTTTTTTTTATTTCATCCGAGCAATAATCATTTTCTGCCTGAACAGTAGACCCAGTTATTGTTTCTTCCCTTATGTTTTCATTAATTAGAAGGAAGTGGAGAGGTAACAAACGACTCCCTGGATGCTGAAGTGTACATTTTTCACTGTCAGGTTATAAGAGGCAATGGGCAAAGACAATATATCCTGTCAGATGTGAGAGTACTTATTGTCAGCAGGGCTTGTAAAAATAGAAAGTGCGGTAGCTTTTCTGGATGGAGTTGAAGCTATCTATGGATGGGGTTTAATCTGACTAATTATAACTAAAGACTTTGGCAAACAGCATCATGTAGCTGCAAGAATACTGGACAGTGCCTTTTTTTTTCTTATCAAGTCTGTGTGAATGTTAATGTGTGTAAGTGTAAAATCGACTTCTATTAAATCTTCTAAATTGCCAGGCAGTCCTTCACCCACAGAGCCTCGCTTCTTCAGAGCAGCGCCACCGAGTTACTGGTAAAAGTACTAAAACTCTTTGAAACAGCCATATATCTTCTGGTTTACAGGAAGTGCTTCAAGTGAAGGGGGGAAAAAAAAAGAAGAATACTTCCCAAGGAGCAGAGAGCAGAAGGGAGTTTCATCTCCAGCTGAACGTCTGGCCAGGCTCCATTTTATCGACCAACCCCCTGATCCCCGCCACGAGGAAGGCAGCCTGGCTGGTGGAGATGAGATTCCGTGCTGCAGAGGGACTAAGGAGCAAATGCTGGGGCCCACGCCTTGGTGTGGGCATTTCAGGGAGCTCAAGCAGCTTCTTCTGACCCTCTCTTGCCAAGATGCAGCCCCTGGAGGGTGCAGGAGCCTAAGACAGACAAAACCACCCCGACCTGACTCCCAGCTAACTGGAGGTTCATGGAGGGCCTTTGCTCCTGGAACGAGGAGTCAGGGGATTCATGCAGATGAGTGTTGGGTGGAGTGGGGGCTGCATGGGGGGGAACACTGTCCTGTGCACCCCGAGCATCACTCCAGCCCCTGTGCCCCCTGCCCCAGGGCCACCCCACCACTTCCCCAAGGCCTTCTCCAAGGTGAGCTACTGCAGAATATGAAAACAGGCAAGAAAAACCAAACTGAAGCTTTTCTGGCAGGCAAATGATAAGTTAAGCTCTGCTTTTTTTCTGCACTGGTGAATCTCATCTTAATTGCATCAAGCTGCATGAGATCCCCAGATGCAGAGCCTCTGTGGCCATAACCATTCCTACTTTTCTTAGCCCAAATGCTTTGCTAAATCCACCGGTCACCATTTGCTTTGGCAAGGGCTGAGCAATCCGTGAGAGCCGGGGACAGGCTCTTCTGCTAGGTATGAGCTGTTTCATGCTCTTCTCAGAGCCCTGTGAGAGGGACCCTCTGCAAGACCATCCCAGTGTCCAACACCCCAGAGCCCCCAGTCACAGAGGACTCCTCTCCTGTACAGGCATCAAACATAACAAGCTGATCATTAGCAATGCAAAGCGCCGAGCCACAAACGCAGCTCCAGGCCTGGGGAGAGGAGGCAGGAGAGGAATCCTGCCATGCGTGACAGATGTGAGCTGCACCACTCAGTGCACACATGGCAAGGAGCACTGCCAAGGGCAGGGAATAGAATAGAGTAAAATGGAATAGAATAGAATAGAATAGAATAGAATAGAATAGAATAGAATAGAATAGAATTAAAAACATTATATGTACTTATTGTGTATCAAGCTGTGCTATGCAGGTTAACATCTTTACAGATATGTCCCCATTTTTAGCACACCCTATTTTCTGTTCTAAGAACAGCAGCCAGGAAATCCACTCTGTATGTGCCAGGAGAATGTTGATGTTGAGGCAGCTGAAGAAAACCTCACTTCATTTTATTCTGATGATTCATTTTGCTTGTCTGAGATGGATCTGAAATTTGTTCTTAGTTTTCCAATTAATAGAGAGTTACTGACTTAGTACCAATGTTAATATGCGGGAAACAGCAACTGAGTTACAGCTGAGGTACTCACTGGTTTAATTTGACTTTTCCTCACCAGCTTCAGTGAGATTAGAGACTAACCCAGCCAAAATCTGGCCAGCTCTCTTGGCAGTGCATGTCCATAAATGCTGTGGTAATATTTCCAGTGTATAGCTGTGGGTATTTCACAATTTCACATTCCAGAACAACTATGATGACTGCTGAGAGCTTTTGCTTGATGGCATTGCTGCTGCTTGGATGGCTTTTGTGGATGGGTGTATTAAAAGAAAGAAAGAAGGAAAGGAGGAAAGGAGAAAGAAAGAAAGAAAGAAAGAAAGAAAGAAAGAAAGAAAGAAAGAAAGAAAGAAAGAAAGAAAGAAAGAAAGAAAAGAGAGAGTAAAAAGAAAATTAAAATTTATCTGAATTCCATGAAGATTTTATCATTCCTTCTGCCTAATCCTAAATGTGAAAGGTCACCAAGGACAGCGCTATGAAAAGGGAAATGCTGTGGGGTTGATATAGAGGAGATTATCAGTAAATTTCAGCAGTTTTACATAAGGCTACAGCTCCAGCATGGGGAATTAGGTGACACCAGCCTGAGGGGAGGGTCAGGGAAGCCTGGGCTTTGTCCCAGTGCAGCCTGAGCCTGGGGATGGAGGCTGTGCCTGGGTCCCTCTCGCACAGGATCCTGCTTCACCCTTAGAGCATCCCTTTGCCATCATCAGGGCAGCCTGGCACGATCAGAAATACCTCTCCATTCCCCATACTGTGCTAAAATCAGTGAGAGGGACCTGTCCTTGCTGCTATATCATAAAACACATCTATAAAATGAAGAAGGAAGAGAGAGAATAAAACGCAGAAAGTGGCATCGTGTGCAACCGAGCCTTTTGCCCGTATGAGAAATAGTCTTGGAGCTGCCTTTGCACCGTGTGTGATGGGTTTGGAAATGAAAGATGAGGACTGAGCAAACCTGTGGCCATCAGAGTGCTCTTCGCCCAAGGACATCCCTTCTCAAGCCCATGCACGCCGCTGGCAGCTGCCAATCACTGTGAGGAAGATGTTTTACGGCCTCAAAAATATGAAGTCCCTTGCGACACTCTGCAGGTTTTATTCCCCCTGCCTGGTTCTCGGTGGCTGTTAAACACGATGGACATTGAGGGCCTCTTCCAGTGCATGCTCAGCACTGCAGCTCCCAGAGCCAGCACTGCCCGCAGTAATAAAAGGTGATTGCTTCCAAAACTGAATATCCCCTTCCTTTGGGTCATTCTTTTAATTGACTTCATTAATAAAGGAAAGGCCCTGTTCAAACATAACTTCATCTTGCTGGCAGAATATAAGCAGATGTCATAAAGAAAACAACACACACTGTTTTTAACTCAAAACTTTAATACTAAATTGCATTAACTAATAACATAAAAACACCAACCATCTGGCTTTTTGGTGGGAGGACTCTAATTCCATTAGGACTTTAATAAATGTACTGCACTGTAGAGACATTTTACTCTGATAGCCTGGGCAAAAATGAGGAACGTTTACAAGATTAGTTTACGCAGCAGCTCCGGGATCTCTCTCTTGGAAAGGCTTCAGATGGAGCCAAGGGGATATCACTGAAGGACAGAGATGATGCAAAGAGTTCCTGCACTGGGGGTGTATTTGGGGCCCTCGGGTGCCCTTGGGTGCAGTTCCCTGGCATGAGGATGTGCTGGTTCCCAGTGCAGGGGCAAGAGCTGGTGGCTCTGGAACTAGTGGGGCATCCAGGCTTTTGGTGGAGTCAGCAGGAAAGATGCAGGAAAGGAGTGGATTGCTCCAAATCCTGACATCTTTGTCTCTCTGGAGTGACCACTGTCATACCCAGCACAAAGGCTTGGAGGTGTCCTGGTGGCTTTCTTGTGCATGACTCTGCCAGCCCTCTGTGTCTGCCCTGCTGGTAGACCCCAAACCCTCCTGCTCCGAGCAGATGACAGCAACAGACAATGGTTTGGGTTGGAAGGGACCTTAGTGGTCATCTCATTCTATCCCCTGCCATGGGCAGGGACACCTTCCACTATCCCAGGTTGCTCCAAACCCCATCCAGCCTGGCTTTGAACACTTCCAGGGATGGGGCAGCCACAGCTTCTCTGGGCACCCTGTGCCAGGACCTCACCACCCTCACAGCCAAGGATTCCTTCCTCAAATTTTGTCCAACCGTGCCCTCTTTCAGTTTGAAGCCATTCCCCCTTGTTCTGTCACTCCACGCTCTTGTAGGAAGTCCCTCTCCAGCTCTCCTGGAGCCCCTGTAGGTTCTGGAAGGTGCCATCCCACCTGCTGATTTGAGGCAGTCCATGCCAGCTCCCTGTCCGTCTATCCTTGTGCCCATGAGTTGCTTCCTCCCTTTAGGAAAGGGAAGCACAGCAAGCATCACACTGATTGCAGGAAAGGTGGAGCCTGAAACACACCCAGTCACCAGCAAACTGAATTTTGAGCTGTGTAATCACCAGCAGCATTCATGTCCCTGCTGCACTGGCAGGACGAAGGAGGCAGAGTCCCCTTTTGCTCCTAGGATGTTATTAAGGTGGATTAATCTGCGTATGCTGTGAGGCATAAGGGCAACTCTGTGTCCTTCAGTGGGGTTGATCAACAAGCCCTGACTAATGCAATGTGCCGGTTCCTGGCATGCTGAACTTCCCTGGACGAGTACCAAATGGGAATCAGTGAGGGTAAAACCTGACAGCATTATTTTTCACTGAGATTAACATGTGACACAGAATTATAGGTCTTCCTTCACGTCACTTTTGTTTTCCCTGGCTCTATTTTCTTTCAACACTTTCAGAGCAGATCTTCACCTCTCCATGTAGCCCAGTTCAGGCCACAGTGAGAAGGAGTAAGCAAACAAGGCAAGGAACATCCATGCATGTTATCATTAACATTTTTAACAGAATTCATTAATAATGGGCATATTTGGGTTATTTTGAATAAATTCCAAACTGGTCTTAATGCCACTCGACCCTCGTGATCACCTCGTCAGAGTAATTACTGGAGCTTTTTTAAAAAGCATCCTGTGCCCAGGAATATTTGTGAGTGAAAGTGCATTTCCATGTCAGTATCTTTGGAACACAAAGTCGATTTGCAAGGAGTTGCAGTGTCAGACAAAGCTTTTAAAAAGTTGGCTGCCTCCCAGATTATAATTTACATGATCATTAATACTGACTTACTCCAAATATATCAATCAGTTTAAAAAACACCATGTCTCACTCCTCGTTCAGGGAAGAATCCTTAACCAGGTGAATGCTTGAGCATTTGCTTAGCTCTGAGCAAGTGCTTGAGTCATATTGAATGGCTCAGTGTTAAGCACATTTTCCACTGAGAGAGAGCTGGAATTAAGCCTTCAAGACGCAACATCCAGATGTGGTGTGGGAATAGATACCCTGGGAAACCCCTGCATGGGGGCAGGTGATGGTCTGCACCCCACAGCCCCCCAAATCTGAGTGTAAGCCATCCTGGGGAAAAGGTGAAGTTTTCCAACAGCCTGTTTGCATTTAGACACGCTGCTACAACCGAGCAGATGTAGCTCTTTTCATTAATGCTCCTTATTATCAGCTGAAATAATATTTCCTCGGCTGCCAGCGCTCGCACAGCACGGCGTTACCATCAGCCGGGAAACCCCGCAATCCCTTTAACCTGGCGAAGGATCAACCTGGGGTTTTTTCAGATACGGAGAGCTATAATAAAGCCATCCAGAAAATGACAGGTTACAGGGCTCTGTGATTTGGAAACTGTTTCTATTAAGTTGCCTTCTTGTCTGGTGGCGGCGGGAGGGATGGTGATAGTGGGCCCCAGCCGAGCCCTCGAACGCGCTGCCGCGAGAGCAGCTAATGCCATCCTTGTACCTCTGGCTGTTAGCGTCATTTCTCAGCAATGCTCTGCAAAATAAACACCCTTTGGGTTTTCTACCTAAATCCACCATACAAAAGGGGAGTTGACTTGAATTGCCCGGCTGAATCATTAGAAAATGAATGCTTTGGGGGGAAAAAAAAAAAGAAAAGAATTACATTAGCGATCCCCCAGCTTGCCTTTGTGTCTTTTCTCTCTCAGAAATCTCTCATGTTGCTGCTGTCTGCATTTTTCTCACAGTATTGATACATGAAATAAAGCATAAATAACCTCCCTTTCTATTCTTAAGCCTTCGATCCCAGATCACCCTGAGCCTCTTGCCGATAAGACCATTTTCAGCATCCGCTGGCCTGGAAGTAGCCAGCGACGGTCAATGAGCTTAGGAAATTTGTCCTGTCACCATCCGGGATGTGCCGTCATCCCATCAGGCACCTCTTTGGTCCTCTTCCAGGTGTACTGTGGGAATTTTTTTATCCACAGATGAGCAGTCCGGATGTGCTCAACATTTTTGGGGCATTTTAAGAGTATGGGCCAGGCTGACGTGCTACCAGTGGGTTTCAGCACAGGGGCTGCCTTGCTTGTGCTCTGGTGATGGGCACATTTTGGTGAACAGACTTAAATTAACCCAGAACTCCCCGCATAAACAGCTAGTTTTACATTAATTGCACTTTATGCTGCTCTTACACGCAAAGGTTTCCATTTGCAGCAAGGTCACTGGAAAGGGTGTAAAACTGATGATATATGGAAGAGGGAAAGGGGATTACTTGGTCCAAGCCCTTCCTGATTTTACTGCTGCCCACCCTTTTTGGTGTTTATGATGAGCTTCCAGAGATGCTGTTAGCTCTTCCAGTGAGGTGATTGCAGAATGATTGCTTTTCAAGGTCAACAATTTAAGTTTTACCACCCTTTCTCCAAAAGGACAAAAGAACAGCAGCAGGTAGGCAGAGATGCATAGATTAAGCAACATGATCAGCTGTTAATTAAAGTCCTTTAGGAGGAGGAAGAAATGACTTAACCCTTCCCATCACTGTGTGAAGCCTCTTATTAGGGGCAGTGTGAAATTTTCCTTTCTTGCCTGTCAAAACCTTCTATTCCCATGCGCTCCTCATCAGGGTCTCGTGTGCTCTGCTCCTCAGTTTTCATTAGAAGTTATCAGACAGAAACTTCATTTTTACTCAATATTTTCTGACTACTTCAGTGTGTAATTGGTTCTCCTCTTCCTTTTTATTACATCTCTTTCCCTTAACATTACATATTATATATATTTGGGGGATGGGGTGTATATATTTATTTTACTTTTTTTTTTTAATATTTTATATATCCTCCCCGTAAAGCCCACAGGAAACTCATGATATGGGCTGTGTTCAATGGCACTCAGAAACCAGTTCAAACCACTGTGATTTATATGCTGGTTTAACTAACATTGGGGCAGTAAATTAATTCTGCAAGGGTCCTGTCCAAACTAACATTGATTCTGATTTTCTTGAAAATCATCCATTAGCCAAGAATTACTACCAGTGTTCATGGAAATGCTGTAGTGTCATTAATTGGAATTAATGGATGGGTAGTTTTTATAGGAGATTTGAATGAAGGCAATATTCCTTTCAAAAACCATTTTATTAGAAATTTGCTTCCCAGCTGTAAAAGGCAATGCCACAACAAGCCATTCCACAATGCTTTATCCATGGCTTGATGTGTTTTTAATTAAGGGAAAGCAAAGCAATTTAAAGTGTTTTTATTAAAAAAAAAATAGCCATATAAGAGATAGTTATTTATTTACTGCATAATGGGGAACTCAGACCAAGAGGGGCTGGGAAGGGTCACAGCAACACTGTCCCTTTTTATTTACTGGATCCTGAATGGTTCTTCCGGGTGTTTGAAAGGACTGCAGGTAATTATTGCTGCCTTGTAAATTGTTCCATTCACACACTTCTCAGGAGTGAAAAAACCAGGATAATCTGCTCTAGCTCTGTCCTAAGAGCAGCTATAACCCTGCAGGGTTAATACTGGAACTGCTGGAGTAGCCCCAGTCCTGGCTTAACTGGGTCAAGCCCAGCTGAGAATGACCCATTTTCTGCCCTTTCCAAGGTGGGCATGAAACGGGAGAAGAGACAAACTGGTGATGCTCAACTGAAGTCAGAGGAGCTCTCCTGATCCTCGGTGTGTGAAGATCTTTTGCCCTGCCCTTCTCATCTCATTGGGATACGAGAAGCTCTTTTATACACCTCTTCCATGGCACTTGAAGCTTTTTAGCAAGGCAGGGTGAGTTGGTGTTCTCTCTTTATGCTGAGAAGGCAGACGTGGAGGAGGTTAAAGGTTTTGCTTTAGACCACAGAGCAGGAGCTCACCAAGCTTGTTATAAAATATCACCCTCTCACCAAGAGAATATGTGAAGGTTTCCTACGGCACTTACTTTAGCTTTTAAACAAAACCAGATTATTCTTTTAACTGTTTCAGTGCCACCAGCACACAGCCACTGGCTGTCTTTTCTTCCTCTCCTTTCAACTGGGACTTATTGATCTGGTTGCATTTCCCCTGAAAAAAACCTCCGGTGGTGCAGCATCAGCATCCTGTGCCCGACTCTGGCAGCAGGAAGGCACATGTGCTTTGTGTGAGCTGTGTGCAGGGATGCTGCTTCTTTTAAACGTGTGTTTGAAAGAGCAAAGCCTGAGGTGAGCGCGTGTGCCAGGGTCCCACAGAACCACGGGGTTTAGGCAGAGGAAAGGACAGCCTGTGTTCAGCCATGTGTACATAAACAGGGGAATTGCACTTTAAAGCAGTTAAAGGCAGCAGTTTGCTCATCGTTCCGGCGGGTGGCTCATGCAAGCACTCACCTCGAGTCCCTGACCTGCCCTGGCCTGCCGAGCCCACCTGGAGCAGCAGTCCCCGGGCTCCTGGGAGCGGCTGCGCTACATCAGCGCTGGCAGAAACCCTTCGCAGTCACACTCAAGGACACTCCACACAGCCCAGCCTACTTGGAAGTGATCTTATTCCCTTTCCCTTCCCACATCGCTCCAGTGTTGCTCTCCAAACAATCTCGTTCTCCCCTAAACCTGTACACAACATTTTAGCAAACAGCGAGGGGCACACGACAGCCTTCATCTCGCAGAAACTTCCCACTCTGGTGTTAAAAAAAGGGGCTGGGGCCCTTTCCTGCTGCCTCAGGGCTCCACACACAGAAGGGATGCCGAAGACAAGTCGACTGTCCTTGGATGGTGTGGTGGGCACAGGGTGCTTGGGGGCTCGGGTGGGCACAGCGAGCTGAGGAGCCCTGTCTGCTCCTCCCCTATGCCACCAACCGTGACCCTTCACACCAGAGCTGGGCAGGTTTCAGGAAGCCGAGGGGAAGCACCACAGCAATGAAATGGGGTTGTATGATCAGAATCCTAATTAAGGGCAAAATATTGGAAATATGCCATATTAGAAAGGCTATTACGATTAATAGTGACAATACCACTCTTGGGAAATAGGCAAATTTACACAGTAGCTATACATAAAATTTACTTTAGCATATTCCCCTCTCTACCTTGTTTGCACACTGTGATAACAAATTGCTTGTATACTGTATGGTGGTTTTTTTTTTTTATATTTAAATATTTGAGCCTGCAATTCATTTTGTGAGGAGTGAAAGGCATGTGGAGGTCTCGGAGCTGCAGCGCAAAGTAAATGATGGGTTGTGATATATTTAGCAAGTGATAATGTGAAAAACACCAAAAAAAACCCCAAACCCCAAGTATATTGGACAAGAAGGTAAACATAGTAAGAAAGAACTTAATTTGGGATTTCCCTAGCAAGAAAAAAGAGTGATTCTTCAGGTAAGATGTGAATCAGTCAGCCATGTTACCATATTTGCAAAGTTCTTTTATCCTTCAATTCTTTATTTCCTTATTAAAAAAAAAAAGAGAGAGAGAATGGGAGCATCAGTGAAGTCTTTGTATGGCGTTTCCACATCTACCAATGAAAATATTGTTTCAGCGGTAAAAATGACAAAATTATTTACTGTCTCTAACTCTTCATGTCATTTGACTGCATCATTGCCCTGTCAGACAAAACATTTATATGACACATTTATACACAGATATATATGTTTATACACCTATACAACATATGCCAGGCATATATTCCTGTCTCCCACTCACTCCTCTCCATAGATACCCTCAGATTCAGAGAGGAGGGTGGTGTGGAGGATGACACTCGGTCATCATTAGTATGGGATAGCTGTGGATCTCTCTCCTTCGTGGGTAATTAAAAGCTGCTCTGTGCTCTGAGCTGCAGGAGCCAGGAGAGACTCTCATTGACATGCATTCCTGCAGCACACGGCGAGCTGGAGGGCAGCGAGGAGCCCTCATCCCATCCCACCCCATCCCAGGGTGTGCCAGGAAGGACATCCATCTCTGCTCCGGGCTGAGCTGCTGGGCTGGGTTTGGCCCTGTGCTGCACTGGCAGGGTTGTGGGGACCCTCAGCTCCAGACCCTGCTCCAGACTGGTGCCAGGGTAAATGGTTTTCTTCCAACTGGTGATCTCAATTGAGAAAGAAAAGGGACAAAAGGGTTTCTCCTTGCACAGAAAAAGAAGTCAAAGCAGAAAAGAGCACACTGGAAGCTGTGCCGTGGTGTAGGCAACAGGCAAACAGGCTGCCTCAGGGTCAGTGCCAGGATGAGGCTTTGTTCCGTGGAACCAGCTTCATAGGTGAAGTTGATCTCACCTGGGAAGGAGACAAGATGGGCTCTAGACCCTCTGAAAGAATAAAAAGCTTCCCTGGTCCATCCCAAGACCCTGGAGAGGCAGTGGCTTGTTGCTGATACATTCCAGGGCTATTCCACACAAATCCTTTTCCAGTCCCACACAAGGGCCAAGGCACAGCAGATCCATGATGCTGCATTCACACTCCAAGCAATTAGTCACACCAAAATTGATTTCCCCTCTCTCCTGGGTTGTTAGGGAACATCCCGTTACCGAAACATGGCCAAAAATGCAGCGTCGTATTAATCCTCATTGGAAATGCAGGACGGATCCCCAGCTGGTGCAAGCTGTCAGAGCTCCCTGAAGCCTGCAAAGGTTTTATCATTTGGATCAACTATAGATTGCCCCAAAGGCTTTAAAACCAACAATTCGCAACGCCGACACAATGCCTATAACTGATCGCTCTTAAGACACCCACCTTCTTATTTAATAAAGCCTTTCAAGTCGCTTTGTATTTTATTCATAGGAGCTGTAAAAAATCCAAGGACCCGGTATAAAGACTCATTTATTCTCTTCTACATAGCACTATAAATTTACACTGCATTTGCAAACTAAGAGCCCATATCTTAGGGCAAAGCAGAGCTCCAAAGTGAGAGCAGGAATGGCTTTCAAAAGGCCAATCTGTCCCAACTAGAGACTGTGTTGAGAGCTCAAATTTACAGCCACAAACCCTGAAAATGAGAAATTAGATATAGAATTTAGTTACATTGTTAGAGCTGCCTTGGCTATTTAAAACAAAACTAACACTGCCTTTTACCAGGTTGCAAATGCAGAGCATTGATCCCTCTCCTGTGTAGATATACAGCGTGGGGAGATGGGGCTGGAAATCTGTTATGGGGGGCAGAGACACTGCCCAGTGCCATTGGGAGAAATCCCACTGCATGTTGCTTTTCATCCTGTGCATAAGAGTGACACACGTGTAGCCAGAGGAGTGATGCTCTTCATGCTGTAAATAGACTGAGCAGGCTTAAAACACTCTTTACCCCTCTTACAGGTCTCTTTGTCCCCCCTCACTTCGAGTCACCAGAAAGGGCGACCCAGGAGCCACACGCACCAGCACTGGGATCTCCAAACCGAGGCACCTTCAGCACCCAGCCCTGCTCTGCTCCCTCCTTTCTTCATCTCCTGAGCAGGCACTGGGGCTGTTTCCAGCTGGCCTGAGCGATGCAGCCGCTGATACCTCAGTCCTGGCTGCCCTTTCTCTGCATCAACAACCTGCTGCACCCATGAAATTCCCCAGGCTCTGCTGCTCCCAGCTCTCGTCTTCAGCTCATTCAAGTAAGCCGCAAAATGGCACAAATCCAATGTGATCAAATGCTTCCTTAGTGTCAGTCTTTTCTTTCAAAGGACAGAAAGGAAAGGGTACGCGGTGGGATATTTATGAGCCTGTCAAGCTCGCTGCTCGCACCAGAAAGTGCTCTCAGGTTTCCTTCCTCGCCAGAGAAGGGACAGAGCAAGTGCTGGGGAAGGGCAGCCGCGTTTGTGGGGGCTGAGCTGCCAACTGTGAGGCGTCTCCTCAATTGTCACAGGCAGGGTGGCATCACACAGAGCCACCCCAGATGAAAGCCTGGCCCCGGCACTGACAGGCTGCAAATCTGGAAGGTTTTTGAGCACAAAGTGTTTGGGGACACAAGTGCTGCTCCTTCCCTAAATTCAACCATGGCATCCAAGGAACTCTCTGCAGGACACAAGGAGACAGGTTTGAATATTGCCCTGCCAGTTTATTCTTCCTTAGAGGATAAGCGGATCGTGAAATGCCTCGTATTGGCTTTGATTTTGAGTGTAAAGTGCCACATATAACTGAGAAAACATGAGCAGGGACTGTGCTTTGTGCCCCAGTGGGAAGGGGGCACTGTTTGTGTTGGACTGTACCTCCTAACTTGCCCTTGCTTTAAACCAACGTGCTTGAATCTGTTCAGAATTGGGAAAACACCATTTGCTTCTCATCTGTGTGCAGATAGTTTGCCATGTTGCACCCCTGCAGGAAAATGATTGAAGCAAATTATGAGTGGTGCCTCTAAAACTGAAGGGCAGATCCTCATCGGCTGCACATCAGCGCAATTCCTTTGATTTAAACACACGTTTATAACTGCTGAGGAGCCTCAAAAATGAGAGGACTGTAATTACAGCTGTATGATAATGCCTTCTGCCACATCAAGTGGAGGACTATTGACAGCCAGCAAAGACCTGAGAAACACTGATAAGAATGAACTGCAAGCCCGGTCCTCCAATGTGATTCCCCACGACCTGTGATTTATGAGCCCAAATTAGCTGTCTTGTCTTCAGGAGGAACTGGGCAAGGGTGGTTTTCCTTGGAGCACCGTGCCAGGAAGGTGCCAATATCATACGTGTTTCTGAGTGGTATCTGACCTGCCATTGATCTGTCGGGGTCACAGATGTCCTCTGAAAGATTTCCTTTAGGCTCAAGGAGAACAGCATAATTTGCTACATGATGGTTGTCCTCCTGGCTCCTCATCTGAGGAAAAACAGCCACTCCTTTAGGGCCATTGCCAGGAGACATCAGAGCCTCCTCCTGACCCTCCTGACCCATCATCTGCTTTCCATACCCTCAGGGAAGGTGGAAGGAGTAGGTTTTTGAGCAATTATGCTGGGTTTTTTTCCTAAGAGCTTGTAAGTGTGCTGATCTCTTGGCCAGCTAAGGTCTAGGGCATGTTGATCTGACATTTTATTGGGGGGGTGGGGATCAGATCACTGCTTTGGTCCATGCTGGGAGCTCACAGTTCCTCCTCTCAGGTTTGAAGCAATGTTGAATCTCCTCAGTCAATTATTGGGGCAGATGAGGTCTTCTCAAACAATCAATTTACCACTTCTTTAGTTTGAATGAAGATGAGAACACCAAGAAATTTTTGATGAATGGCGGCGTTGGACACTGAAATTTTCCTCTTTTCATCCAAAACCATCTGAAATGCTTGGCCTTGGTTTACCCCACAAAGTTTTTCTTTTCCCCTCCATTTTTAAGAAAAAGGGCAGCCAAGCCTTACTTCTTACAGAGCAGGGAAGTAATAGCTTGTCATTTGAAAAAGGTTTATGAGCTCTGATTAGTGACCCTGTGTCTCTTGTACATGTGCTTAGGGGGAAAGGGAGGAATTCATGCAATGGCAGAGAAAAGGCTCACATTCGTTTCTACAGCTCTGGCACTGTGCTGTTGAAAGGAAAACCCCAAAACAGATAAAAGAGACCCTAATCAGTTATTCAGCATGTGACCATGCTGAGAATACAGTCAGAAACACAAAGAGTAAAATTCCAAGATTTATTAATGCTATCATGCTTTCCCTAAAAGGATAATCAATGTACCCAAAGTCTCTGAATCAATATTTGTCCTTCTCAGGCAGGTTATGGTAAAGAAATATTCCCAAAAGCACTCACTTCTGAGATTTTTGTCTGTTGCATAACATTTCAGTCAACTGCAGAATGTCTCCGATAATGATGATAAATAAGTACAAAGCCTACAGTGGTCTGTCTTATAGAGGAAGTAAAATAGACACTTCTGTGCCTGGTAACAAAAGTTCAGCCCCAAGTAGACCTGACCTCGTGATCTTTTAAATGTATGGCAAAGATTTTATCCACTAGATTTAGGTTAACAGCTCTGGGAATTCGCAGGTGTTAAATTAACCACAAGAGACAGTTTCCTAAGTGCAGCAGAAACACACTGAGCATGATAAGGAATAATAATTAAAAATTGAATTAGAGGGCTGTAGAGTTTGAGGAAAAGTATGTGGCTTTGTTTGTGCAAAAGTGGCACCTACTGAGGAAATAGGTCTGATGCTGTGGGATACCCCAGGGCAGTAGTTCAGGTACAGCTCTGTCAGCTTCAGCAGAGACCTGACCATGGCCCCTCTGCCGAGGCAGAGACCTCCTTCACCCAACACCTGTGAAATCTGGACATCCCATAAACCACAGGGTGCCCCAGGTGCTGCACTGGCAGTGGGCAGCTCCCCCCGGAAGGGGACTGGGCTCTCCAAGCAGTATGGACTCCACCCCACAGTGCAATTTTGCTGCAGTTCTGGCAGAGGCAAACCTTTAGCTCCTGCCTCCTTCCTCTGTGTCCTAATGCAGAGCAGGGCACACACCCAAATGCCTCTTAGCTGTTTCCTTGCTGACCCATTGACCTGCTTTCCAGGTTCACTAAACACACGACTAATCAAACACTGTTTCAGTTCAGGCACAAAACCTAAAGTATGTGCAACCCTGCGAATCATTAGTCATTTCTTTTCCCTCACCCACACAGCCTTCTCATTTTCCAGGTGTGCCTCTTCCTGCAAGCATGCTCAGCATGAGAGATCACACATTTCTGCAAATTTGGCCAAGATTTAGGCTTACAGATAGTGCCCAGTGCTACCAGCTGAGCTGGAGTTCTGCATAGGTAATTATTGCTTTAGCAGGGTGCTGAGTAAGGCTCCACAGAGATTTTCCTGCTCTTGGCTCCTTACTTGGCTCCTTCAAAGCCATCAGACTCAGGCATCCTCAGGAGGCTGATCCAGGAGCCAGGGTGATTGTTAGCAGTGAGGAGTGTGGGGCATAAACACAGCCAGCTACAAGGATGAAGGCCAGCATTTCTCCTCCTGATGGGCAGCAGCATCTCCCAGGGTTGGTTGTGGAAACCCTCCTTTGAGGTGCCCAAAAATACACTGGACAAGAGTGGAAAATGAATTGGTGGGATTGGTGCTTGGAGCTGCCAGGTCATTCATTCTCCAGCATTCATGATTCATGGATCCCAGAACGTGACAGTCTCCCTGGCAATCACTTGGTAATGATATTAGAAGTTGCCTGGTTATTGAAGCCATAATTACTATACAATTTGCAGCTGTAAGATCTCATGATAACCCTCTCCCTTGCAGACAGGAAAAAATAACCCTGTGTTTTATTTACCCTGTCAACATGTGGAACCTGCCTTACAGTGTAATTACATGGTCAGTAGTTACATGGCTCTCTGGTTGATGGTGTCCTGTAAACAAATAAAGACCACAAATTCCACCTGTGGGGATTCAGGCACTACATAAAAACGACAGGATTTTTAAAGCCTCCTCGGTGTGTGTAATACTGCACTGAGGAAGCTGCGTGCCCCGTTCTTGCCCTTTGCTCCTGGTGTTTGCCATGCAAACAGCTTCTCCTTGCAGCATCACCTGATCTACGTGGTCTGTACCTCAGGTGTTCCGTCAGTGTCACAGCATCACCTCCAGGGCCTAAATTTAGGTCAGCATCCCTCTCTCTGACACATCTGTGCAATAGAATTGTATCGCAGAATCAGTTAGGTTGGAAAAGACCCTTAAGATCCTCAGGTCCAGAATTCTGTGTTTGTGTTCTCAGCTTCCTCCCCAGCAAGACAACATCCTACTAGTTTATCTAATTTACTGATGGAGAAGGAAGCAGCTTCCTCATGGCCCCCAAGGATTCACACTAGATAAGGACTTGGGTTTCTAGAAGCCAAATCCAACCTCTTGACCCCCCAAATCCAATCTTTTTCTCTGCTAGGATATTGCTTTTGGTGACTCTGCTCCCTGCTTTTGAAATCTGCTTCATTGCACACCCTGGGAATGTGCAGAGGTGGCAGGGGGATGGCTGGGATAAATCTGAGGAGCTTTTTTGTTGTGTTTCTTTATATGACCTTAAAGATGATGTCTGTGCATAACGTTGAACATGACGGGGGGGAAGCTGACAGGGCAGTAAGTTCTGGCTACCGCAGAGCAAAAACAAAATTACATAAAAATATCAATTGTAAAATTACTCAAATCCATTAGCTTAATTAGCATCATTAATCAAGGCAAAACGTTTGATACGTCATGTACTTTCACGAGAGATAAATGAGCCTTTGATGGAAGCCCAGCAGGTTGCCCTGCTCTTGGATGTGCCGGTGGCTGCCTGGACGTGGAGGTGAGGCTCAGCAGGCGTGGGGCATGCTGGCAGCTCGGAGCAAACGCCGTCCTCTGAGCAGGGTTCCAGCTCAGTGAGGGGCTGGCAGCAAACTGGGCCAAACCTGGCCAGGGTTTCATATTGTCAGGCCCATCTGCAAGAGTGTAAAACTGCCTAACGGGCTGCACTCACGCAGTATCATCCCCTGGTCTTGACTGGTTTTGAGACAAGGTTAGCAAGGAAACAGCAAGGATATCAGTAATTCCTGTAGCAATTACAGTAATAAATCCAAAGTCTGTGCTACACTGTTTTACTTGAGGAAGGGAGATTCACTGAGCTCTTGCTTTTGTTTCCTAGGGCGATCTCTGGGGAGAGCAATATTTCTCTATCTGCAAACCCTTCCAAGGAGAAACACTAGAGAGATCTTGATAGGATGCAACAGCACATCTGCACATTCCCAAGATCATATCTGTCTTGGAGGGCACTCTGGGCTCTCATCTTTCCTTTTCTCTCTGGGATCACACTGTTGTGGTCAATCAGATCTCCTGTGTGCAGCCCAGGGCATTGGTGATTGCTGCATGACTTTCTTCCCTTTGCATCAGCACTCGGTTGTTGCTCATTCCCTCTCCCCGTGCCAGGGCACATAATTGAATCTTCTCTCCTGCTCCTTGTAACAAGACCCAGCTACAAAGGCTAAATGCTTTATTCCCAAGAAAAGCCTTAGAGATAAGATTCACCAGCTGTGGCAGCACGGTGCGGGTCTCAGTAGGAGAAATAAATGTCCCTTCACTCCACCACTATCTTTCCAGCACTTTATCTGCAATGAGCCCAAACACAGTTCTCAGCTATTTGTATTGCTAAATATAATAAAGGAGAAGTCAGCAGTTTCTGAGGGATACACTTCCATAAAAAACAGTTCGATGGCATTTTTCTGCATTAAACACATTATTCAAGGGCTTTTCTCCTTTCCAAGATCCAGTTTCTGCTGGGTGTACATGTGGTTGAAGCTTCCTTCAACATATCAGACACCCAGATTGTCACTGAACTGCAGAAATCTTGGTCCAGTTTTGGATCTGGAGTTGGATTTATTAATCCTATTTGAGGATACCTGGATAGTAATTGCCAGAATAGTGATGGGGAAAGGATGAACTGACTGAGAGCACTTCTGGCTATTTGACATTTTTCTTTTTGTTTTCCTGAGCAGTAGCTGATCAGATGGGCCTGGCTGGAACCAGCAAGGAAAGTCAGACTGGAGAAATGCAGGGGTTTGAAAGATCTCTGCTACAGATTTGCAGGCTAAAGCCACAGCCACAGCCTGTCATCCCAGGAAGAGCTTTTCTGACCACCCCTGTCTCCTTCCTGAGGCTCAAAGGCAATGCAGCTTTTCTCCCTTCTTGCTCTGAGCAGCACTCAAAGACAGATGAGTTTTGGGCGGTGCTTTGCACCTTGGTGTAAACACTGTGATGATAAAGTAATCAAAAATGGGTATACTTGACTGTAAGCCTTAATTAACTATTAATTAAATTTTATTAACCTGCTAGTAAAACTGATAATAGCAAGCAGCGACTAAAACGCTGTAGTCAAAGCAGTTAATGTATCACTCATTTTTATGTGGAAAGAGGGCTCATCGTTCTCCTGAGATGGCCAATACATAAGGATCCCTCCTTGCTAAATCAGTCTGGTCGTTTTCCTACATGCCACTGATAAGGAAGTATTTACGAATTTATTCCTAAATTCAAAGTATACTTCAGGCCTTAATTTACTGTCGTAATTATATCACTGGCTCAATTAGTCCCCAATAAAAACGTTATGCTATTGTATCAAAGAAATGTAGTACCTTTGAAGTAAATGGATTCACTTGCAGAGTAAGAAATCTTCCTTTTTATTGTGTTTTCTCATCTGCTACTTACAGCCACCCTTGTCTTAAATTGCCCTTTTTATTCCGCTTCTCGCGAGCGCGGTTTGTGCCTGAGCTCCGGATGCTCGTGTGGAGTGAAATACTCCTCTTAGCCTTGGGGCTGCATCGGGAAGCTTGGTGGTAACTTTTTCTCGTTAGAGCCTTGCCAGCCTCATTTGCATGCTGATTTACATGCGCTGCCTCCGATGTTTGCTCTGCCACACAAAGGCTACAGGGTCTGTGGGTTTTTTCCTCCACTCCCCTGCTTTGTTTCCTTCTTGGCAGTGATGGGGCCGTGTTAGGAGCTGCAAGGAAACGTGTCTGTACCTTCTGTCCTATGGATTTTCTCCTTCCGCATTTGACAAGCCCTGGCAGTGCTCCCCACCTCACTCTACCGACCCCAAACCAGCTAAGACTGACACAAGAAAAGAGTCCCTTGTGTCCCTGCAGAGAAACCACTGCAGAACCTCTGGCTGACCCATCCACAGTGTTTGGGGACAATGTGGAGCTGCAACAGACACAAAGTCCTTGTCTCAGAGAGTTCACCCTTCAGATAGGGCAGGAAAAATGGTGAAATTGGACAAACAGTGTGTCAGAGGGATGAGGTAATAGCACAGCGAGGAGAATTTGGCAGGAAATCTATGCTCTGGCTAGACAGCACAGGACACAGATCCGTCTAAGAAATGGGAACGCGCTGCCGTGAGCAGGGTTCTTGTGGACATGGAGCTCTTTCAGACATCATTTGGCATCACTGCCTGTCCTCACTTCAGCGAGCCTCTGGAGGCCTCCGGGTTTGATTTTCAGACTCAGGGACTAAAGAACCATCCAACTGTTCATCCAAAACGTTGTTCAATGTAGCTTTGATTGACTTCTGAATGTGTGATAACAAGATCACCTCCAGACCAGAACTGGGCTCAAAACCAATGGTAAAAATAGCATTTTCTGAGAATCTTCTACCAATCCAGAGCTCTGAACTGGTTGACCTTGGAGGAGCATGTCCCTCAGCAGCCACCAACCTGAGATCTGCTACCTTCCACTCACAGTATACAGAAAAGTTTGGCAATGAGCCCATTAAAAGATGATTCTCCCCCACAGAATCATTTCTCAATTCTGGCCAGTGCTGGTTGCACAGCCCCAAGATGTGACAAGGACCAATTTGTGTCTCATCTGCATTTCCTCTCCAGCAGAAGCACCTGCCTGTGGTTCAGTGTGTTTCAGCTGCCAGTGTTGGTGTCTCCAGTTTCTCCCAGCCCTGGGCAGGGAATGCCATGGGCATACCAAGTCACACACCAAACATAAACTCCTCATTCTCCCCATATAGTCAATCCAATCATATTCCCAGGCTGGGCTGGCTGTCTATTTCATCTGTCCCTGGAGCTGACATGCCAGTGGGTATGGTATGGTAGGTCTGTTCTCCCAGTCAGGTTGGTGACCTTCAGCCACCTTCTGCTGTTCAACAAAAAGTCACTCCTGAACTCCTGTAGATAAAAGTCTGAAGCATCCCTGCTTAACCCTAAGAAGATCCATTAGAAATGGTCCCCAGGTTTGTCCACTGGCAGTGAAGCCATAATGAGGGAATATCCCCGTGTCCAAGTGCACAGCATGTGAGATTGATACCTCCTTTCTTGTATTTATCAAAACCAACATATTTGGCATTAAACATTAAAACCTCTAAATATTTTAAACCCGGAGGACATTCTTCATCTTCTTTTCAGGTCTTTATGGTAGATGGAATTATTGGAGCCTACCATTTTCCCTCACCTCACACAAAAAAATGCTAAAAACCAAAGTAAAAAGAAAGTGAAATTTCTTTGCATAAACTGTTTTCTTAATGTCTGACTTATTCATTTTAGCTGACAGTCTCTCTGCCCAGGTCCATGGTTGCTCTCTCTGTGCTACCTGTATTTATCCAGGTGGCTTTGTGCCTATTAAAAAAGGGAATGTAGCAAAATTAATGTATCTTTTACAGCAGGAGAGCTGAATTTATTGGTCTCACCACAGAAATTAATTTAGCACTCCCAGCTCCCCCTTGCTGGACAATAAAGACACAAAATGAAACTGCCACACAAAGTTTTGACAAAATTCACAGTCATATATAAATTAAAAAAAAAGCTACGGGTAATTTACCACCAAATCTGAATCAGCCTTTTATGCCAGTGATGCACCAGTGACACCACAAAGGGAATTTCTACCCAGTGACAAAAAAGCCTACCTGGGGGCTATACACAAGTGCAGGATGGGAAACAAACAGATTTATCTTAATTTTTTTCAGATAGATGAATAAATTTGGGTAATAAAGCAGATTATGGGGCTTGTGTAAGGCAGCATCCATTGGCCTCACGTACCCACTGGTGTGTGACCAGAGTGATGGTGGATGCGTGGGGCCAAAGGATGCTGCACATGGAGGTTCAGCTGTGGTGGAAAACACAGCTCAGAGGAAGCAGAGGTTGTTCTGCCTCCCATCTGGTCCCACACTAGGAAGAATCAAGCCAGCACATCCTCTGGATCAATACATGATTTACATGTCGGTCCTCATCTCCCTCTCTGCACCCTTGTTTTAATGTTTCCTAAGTATAAAAATCAAATATCTACTGGGAAAAAAAAAAACAAACCAACAAAAAAACCCCCAAACCTCAAACCAACAGAACAAACAACTTTTTTGTGTTGAGGTTGATTGGGCAGTGGGTGGTGAAAGATTTATCCTGGCAGTAAAGCTGGAAAATGGCTATAAACCTCAGCAGAGTGTCTGTGTGCTGGGTCCGAGGGAGGCTAATTGTTTGTTTGTTCTTCGTGTTTATGGTTTATCTGCAGCTCAGCTGACAGGAAACCTAAACCTGAAGGAAGCAGCACATCAATCGCCATTATCTGCCTTCTGTGCACACTCTCCGGGCAGAGCCAGGCAAAGGGGCAGCTCGCACACCCAACCCGCCCTGGCCGTGCTCTGGGATGCACCAGGGATGCAGGGGAAGGAGGGAGGGAAGAGCATGGAGTCACCACCATTGAGTTCACCTCCCCCCAGGGCCCTCTGCCACAGCGAGGACGTCGGTGCTGGTTGCACAAGAAAAAAGGCAATGGCATTTTCCCTGCAGTACTGCCCCCGAAAGAGAGAAGATCGTTCTAAAAGTGATGTGCGAGTGCCACCAGCTTTGAAATTCCCTTGGGATTTCACTTCAGTGATTTCCTTTACCCAGAAGGTGCTTGGGTGGTAGAGTGAGTTTTGTAATTCAGTGGTTTTAGAGCATGATAAGCATTAGTGCAGCAGTCAGAGCAGCTCTGATTGCTGTCCTTGTCACCTCCCAACCCTGATGGGATCTGTGGTGTCTCTGTCAGGACGTTTTGCACTGATGTGGCACAGCAAGCCCACCTGGGTGAAACCAGCCCAAGCCACCATTGTGGGGCTTCAGCCCCTCCAAGGGATGAACATCCTGCTAGAAGGAGCACAAACCCCCTTGCCTTGCCCTGCCTGCAGGCACAGAGGATGGGTGCAGGACGGGGCTAAAGGAGCTAACCCCGGGGGAGCATGGCACATAAGCCTGTCCTAAAACAGTCCAGAGCACAGTTGCATCTTCTGAGCAGGTTTAAATCCCTGCCAGAAACACACATCCCCCAAAACACCAGCCCCACACCGCGTTGCGCTGGCCCTGTGCCTCTTGCACTGCTGCAGAGATGCTCCCGCAAGCCGGGACACCCACGCTCCCTGCCAGGGCCCTTGGGCAGTGAGGATAGAGAAGTTTTGCTGCACCATAACCTTCTCTTTAGAAGTAATTCTCTGCCTCAGTTTCCCTGTTTCTTCCTTCCCTTCCCGCACTGCGTCACTGCTAACGTGGCTGCAAGTGCTCTGGGTGGGGGCAGGATCCTGGAGCAGGGACATGCAGAGCCCCACACACCCCAGACCCAGAGACGCTGTAATAATAATTATTGATTTTCCAGTTTCCTTCATGTTTCATAGGGTGTTTTGCTGGAAATTATATAAATAGCTGTCTCTGTCCCTATCCCAGGGCACGATACAGCAGTGTATTTTTTTCACAGTCCAAGGAAATAAAATGCAAAGTTCATTTCGCAACGGTTTAAAAGTTATATTAAGGTCCAGGGTTGGATGAAGCAGGAGCAACGTGCCTGTAACTAGATAACTCCAGAGCTGGAGTGACCGCTGGGGTAAGTCACAGCTGTTACATTTGATTTATCCCAGCTCAGGGGCTCCAACCCTGCACCCCAGGTTTCAGTTTACAGTGACTCTGTGCGCCCCATTCTGCAGCAGAACCCACCCCCGTAACACAGCCAGGGAGACCCAGCTGCTCTGCAGCCACTCCTGGTCCAAAAAGTGCTCTTTGGGGAGAGCAGCTCCATGCAGGAATGCACTTACTGTATCCGTGCTAAATATAGCAACAGAGCACACAGGGAGTGTGGTCCCTCGCCCCTGAGAATTGCAGGAGAGATTATTCATTTTCAGTCTGTTGTACCTTCACACTGGCAGGAGTTACTTTAGCCAAGGGGATTTAATAAATGATCTGTTCATAAACAACTGATCATTTTTCCAGCCCCACTGCTGCTCGCATCCCAAATTTCCAGAGGAAAAGGGGATGAGAGCCCAAGCACAAGCAGTGCCTACAAGCACAGAGAGCCACGCATTGGCACAACCTTGCTCATTATACTTCCAAGGTATTAAAAAGTCTGAGTGCGATAAGGAAAAAGGAGGCTGTAAAACTTCATCCTTACCTTCCAGATAGTGGAACTGATCTTGCTTTTATTTATGCTGGTGTAAAGCAAAAGTAATTCCATCAGTGCTGCTGGTGCAGAACCCGAGCAGGTGATCTCAGAAGCGTGCCCGGACTCTCGGCTGGGGTTTTCTACTTTTAAATCTATTAATTTGACAAAGATTTTCTTGAGCTGCTGGAACTGCAGATCCAGCCTGCAGGGCTCAGAGTGAAGGGGGGTGAGAATGAAGCCACGTGTGCATCTTTTCTGCATCTTTTATCATCTCCACTTGCATTGTTCTGTTTGATATGATTTTAAAGACAGCTGACCAGGTTTTCTAGGTGGGAAATACAGATGGAGTGGACATGCACAGCCCCATCATCCTACATGGGAACACGGGGACGTGGTGCGGGTTACCCTGCCAGCAGTGGATAAGGGTCTGGGGGTAACCAGAGTTAAATATGCACAGATAAATGCGTGTTCCCTGCTTGTGGACTTATTCTCCTCTCACACTTTTTTCCCCCTGGTGACAAGAGGAAAACAAGTCCAGATTTGCATGTGCACAAAGGGAAACAAAATCGTGTCCTTAACTCAATACAGGCAATCCTAATTATTAGTCATTGTTGTTACATTAATTATTATTACTGCTGCACAAAAGGATTGTAAATAGATAACATCACCTTTTCTTTTGCACCATGTAGTGGGCTTTTTTTTTCTTTCTCCGGCATTTTTCCTTGATGGTACCAATTAAGCAACCACAAGACAAATGTTAGGGAATCAGCTTGCGGGTGGTAATTTCCTTGCCAGCGAGGACGCAGCGCAGAGCCCGCAGCCTGCTGCTCTGCAGGTACCGCACGCTGCAGTGCTGACAGCAGTAAAAACTTGTCTCTGACAGTAAACTAAGCATGTATGACCCGGAAGACATAGAGAGCAGATAAGGGCAGGAGCACAGACTCCATTTAGTGCTATTAAAACGGTTAAGTAGACTTACGATCAGAGATGCCGGGCTGAAATTGGAGACGCTCGGAAAGTGAGGAGTGGCAGATGCATGGCCGGCAAGTCGGGCTGCAACTTGCGTCCCTGCAGCACAGACGACTTGTGCCATGTTTCCAGGCTAGGAAATTTGAAAAAATAAGAACGTTTCACTAGGAGAAAGTGTTTTTGCAAAGCAGCGTTTCTGGGGATCTTCCCCAGAAGGGAGAAGCAGCTTCAGCATCAGTTTGTGGGACTGTGACAGGCATTGCAGTGAGTGAAAAGGTTTGCTCGTATTAAAACACACAGAGACGCTTGCAGGTACAAACTCACCCCCTGCAGCACCACTGACCAGCACGGGACACCCAGAATTTTAAGCAATTCAGTTTGGATCTATGTTGTCTGGGGGTCTGCGGTGAGCACTGGCCCAGGGCTCAGTCCTAGCCCTGGTGCCAGGACACAGCTGTGACCCTTGTGACACCAGTGATGCTTGGGACTGTCCGTGACTCTTCCCCCCACTCCCTCCAGCGCCACAGAGCTGTGCTGCCCTCCCAGGACCATCAGGGCAAGGACCACCAAGTCCAACATCTGAGCACAGCTACAACCACGCTGGAAAACCCACTCATGTGGTGTTTGAGAGAACAAACACCTCTTGTTTTATTACCATTTATGTGACAAATTGATTTATGGTCGATAGTGACAGAAAGAGCCTGACACAGAAAAAATATTTTTTTTAATCAAGGAATGATCGCCATAAAGAATGTGCTATATCAGTCAAATCTATCCAGCTGCAAATACCCTATATGGCAGCATTAAGAAGATGTATTTATTATAAACAACTTTTTAAGGCAGCTGAGGCTTGGAGGATTTTGACACGGGAAAGGATGAGAAGTATCATAATTCCATATGTGTCCAGGCATTGTGGGCTTCTTAATGAAATTTCCAGGGTTTGTGGGAGCTCTTGATATACGCCCGTTACAGCTGTCAGGAGTAGTAGAGGTCCTGAAATATTTATTATTGCTTATTTTTTGCCCATATCCCTCTTGCTTCCCTTGTGCTCCATAACACTGAGGTTCCCTGGCACTCATCACCCAACCACTGCATCTCCATCTGATGCTTTCTGTCCCTTCTGTTCTCAGCCTTCCTTCTTTCCAGGAAACTCCAAGGTGCTTTCAGAAGGAACCTCATGTCCCTCAACTCAGCAGCCTCCTCTCCTTGTCCCTTGGGTCTTTGGTCCCATTTTCCCATCCCTTTCCCCTCTTATTTTCCATCCCACTCTGTGGATGCCCTGAACCCCGGCTGCTCCATGGGGACAGCAACAAGACAGGAAAAAATGGAGGAATAACATTCTTCAAAGGGTAACCCAGCAGGTGGATTTTCATGCCTCCACCAGCATCTCCCTCCTACTCCTCCCATCCACGGGAGTGTGTTCCCTGCCTGCCATCCCTTCCCCTCCATCCTATTACAAACACAGCAGTCGATCATTTGTTTCCTGTCCTTGAGGCATTGCCAGTGTGTGACCTGCCGAGATGGCTCCAATTCTTCACTCTCTTCCTCGTGGCTGGTTGTTTCCCCATCTCTCTGTGCAACTGCAAACACGAGTTGTCCACGGCTTCGCTCCACGTCTTTTATCTTCCACTCTGCCTTCTGAGGGGGTGTTCGTTTTTAAAAATTCACATTTATGCTGGTTTTGAAATGGTCTCTAGAAAAAAAAGCTGGGTTTAGTTTGCGTCAGGGAGGTTTGCTCAGTAAAAGCACAGAAGTAAATGAAGCCACCAGGTAACAGCAAGAATCCAGATTAAGGTAAGGAAAGAGGAGCAGGAAAAGTGATTCCTGCTCAGAAAATTTGATCCAAGAAGTTCTTTTTGATCTTTCACTCATTCTAATTTTGGAGGATTTGTCCAAAACAAAAAATATCCTAATTCATGAGAACAATTCTCATGCATAAAAGAAGTTGAAAGGCTGCTGTTTCCTCATTTACAGTGTTTCTTTTTTGTCCTCTCCTTGTTTTATATTGAAAACAGCGGGGGTGATAAATAAGCAAGACAAAAGAGAAAGAAAACTGCTTTAGTCTTTTTTTTTTTGGCCTTTTCAGAAGTTTTTTTAAGAATTTGGCTCAGTGTGTTCCTGTTGGTGTATTTTCCCTGTGCCCAGCAGAATTACTGCTTCCTCCCTGAAAAGCAAAGCAGGAATGGCCCCAGGAGGGAGGAGAGGTGACTCTCCCCAGACATTATCTGGCAAAGGCAGTAGCTGTTTTGGGGATAAACAATGACGAATGGGCTCCAGCTTCTTGCCAGAGCACAAGATAAGCAGTGTAGGACCGTGCAAATCAGCCCTGCCTGTTTCTGGTTGCATTTGTGCCCCTTCACCTCCTAAATTTGCCGGTGCCCGAGGTGCCCTTTGCTGGCTGCTTGGGTATGGATGGTGTTGGCTTAAAATGGACGGGGCCAAAGGCAGACAGATGGGGAGGCGAACACGGCACCGGGCTGGGCTCTGATCCTCCCCTCCAGCCTCCAGACCTGGTTCTGCAGTGTCTGTGTGTCCTTCGTTTTCTGCAACCTGCACTCAGCCCTGCATTGCAGCAGCAGAGGAGTCCCCTCTCTGGCGACTCCTGGAGCTCAGCGGGGGCTGCACCAACCTGCAGCTCTCTCTGAGCTGGGGGGAAAGGGCAGGAAAAGGTCCCAGGGCCCCCAGAGCCTCATGTCTCCAGCAGAGGTTTCCCCAACCCAGCTCTGGAGGCTGTGCAAGGGCGTAGGGAAGCCCCTGTGTACCAGTGACCTCCTCAAGTAAAGAAATCCATATTTTCTACTAGTCCTGGAGTGAGACAGTCTCTGTCAGTGCTTTAGGATATAGATAGGTATTTATAGATAGCTATATATTTATTTAGGATCATTTGTGCGTGCTGCAAAGCTCCTCTGGACAGACAAAGAGATCCTCATCCAGCAGAGTCATTCCAGCAATGAGATCCCGGGCTGACGGGATTAAAATCTGTCATCCCAGATTTGGGGGGTTTTCCTTCCGATTTCCTTCTTCCACACATGTACCCCCTGAATGGAGGAGGGAAACCAGCACAGTCAAACCTTTGGAACAGCCTCTCCGTTGTGGCTCGAAGTAGAAAACCTTGGGTGCCAAATTTTTTACTGCAGTGTAAATTAAAATGCCTGGACTAAGATGATAGACACATCGCGTGGAGATCAGCACAGCCTCCTGCCTGGTCAGAGACATATTAGAATAGACAGCAAACGATTCCCAAGTGCATTGCCTAATTGAGAGGGAAAAAAATAAAATAAACCACAGCCAAGGGGGATCAGGGCTCTGGTGCCAAGGCCTCTCAAAGCCTTTGGGTGGTTTGGAGGGGCTGGAGGAGGCTTGTGGCTCCCAAGCATGAATCCTACCCATGCAGACACGCTGCGGATATTTGTCTGTCCCAGTGTGATTACACTCCAAAAAGTGACTTACCATTCCTGCTCTTGTGGGATTCTGGGCTTATAGGCTCTGGTTAATTTTCCGGATTAAAAAAAAACCCACATGAAAAGCATGAAGGGGTTTTGTTTCTTT
Source organism: Dryoscopus gambensis (assembly GCA_013389985.1). Classification (NCBI taxonomy): domain Eukaryota; kingdom Metazoa; phylum Chordata; class Aves; order Passeriformes; family Malaconotidae; genus Dryoscopus; species Dryoscopus gambensis. Next base: position 715,851 of record WEIT01035649.1, read on the forward strand.
CTTTTGTTCGTTCAAGATTTTTTATTTTGCTGGGTTGTTTCCTGGCTGGAAGCTCAGTAAAGTCACCCCAGGCTCTGGGGGTGAAGAGGAGCTGTAACTCTTCCCATCAGTGGGACAGAGTGATGGGAAGGAAGGCAGCTCCTGCCCTGAAATCACTGCTGGGTGGCTACGCCCTGCTAGCAGGGGCAAAAGGTAGTAAGAGATTTATTCTATCCCTAAAGTCAGCAAATCTGAGGATGAACACGCAGATCTGTGGGAAGCTGTTGGCTTTGAGGGCACCTTTGATGTGCAACCACACTTTAACCTGATTGGGTTCAACAGCAGGACGTGGCAGGGACCAGCTCTTCTGTGGGCGTTCGCAGAGGATGGTGATGGCACAAACCTGCACTGACACCTTCCCAGGGTAAAAAAGTACCTGCTCAGCAGGGAAAAAGCCTTTCCTCCAGACAGGAGAGGAGTTAACGAGAGTTTCCAGGGTTTGTGCACGAGTGTATCACAGAATTTGGGCTGTTTGGGTCATTTCTTTCATTAGGTTGTTCAGGCATGATGCTCAGCTCCTCTAAAACAGAAGAATTTTCTACAGCTTTGCTTCAGATCCTTGAGCCCTGTATGATCCCTGCAGCTCCCAGATCCCACTGAAGCCCTGAGCTGGTCTGAGAGCAGGAGCTGTCCCCACCAGTGCTGGGGACAGCAACTCATCATCCCTTAATCGCTGTTTCTGGGCATGGTTTCTGCCTGGCACTTTTGGGAACAAAGTCCCACCTGGCAGCATTGCACACACGTGGAATTCATGAAACGGAATCAAGGAATTTGACAGGATTCATTTCTGGCCATGCTGCATGCACTTGTGTATTTTTTCATGTTTGCATACAGTGTGCTCTCCGCTGACAAACAAATGTATTTATTAATTCACACCTGGCTTGGTCCCTGCTCTGTGCTGCCAGGCCCAGCCATGTGGGTCAGCAGCAGGGATCAGTTTTTAGCATTATTTCCCCCAGTCGTGTGCGAGCAGCACTGGCTATAGAGGCTGCAGCCTCACACTCCCAGTGAACTGTAAAACCAATTTTAAAAAGACATTTCAGGAATTAATGCAATGCCCACTGCAATCACACGTTGGGCTGCTGAGGAGGCATATTCCAGCCTGGAATTTGTTACCTGGCCAGACCATTCGTCACTGCACAAGAACAGAAAACTTCCCCACCTTGTAGCCCCTCTGTGCAAGGACAAGGTAGAAATACAGACAGGCTGGGATGTGGCTTTAATCCTGCTCCCACTTCTCTGGAGTCAGTACCATGCTGTGCTCTAGGTTTGCAGGTAAAAGGGTTTTTAACAATTTTTTTAGCGATAATCAGCCCTTTGGTACCACCTCACTCTCCCACCGTGGCTCATCTGTGGGAGATCTCAAAGTGTTTCACAACGTGTGTGAATAATTCAGCTGTTACATGAGGAAACTGAGGCAGGGAGAAGCTGCCAGGTCCAGGGTGTTGGGATGGGGCCAAGGGCTGTGTCTCCCATGGGAGCTGTGCTGCAGAGCAGCCGGCTCGGCACCGCTTGGCTCCGGGGTGCTGCTGGCAGGAGCATCCCAGCTCCCAGGAGCCAGGTTTCAGAGGCCATTAGGTGCCTAATGATGCAGGCAGACACCTGGTGGCATTTGCACTGGGAATGAGGTGCTTTACATGCCTCGGCACCTCTGAAATTCCCACTAGGCACCTACCTGCAGCTGTAAGCGTCTGCAAAAGCCAGAGTATTTTCAAACTGCTGCCTGGGAGGCTGCTCTGGGCTGTACAAAAGGCTGTTTTGGCTGCAGACGTGGGTCTTCAGCAGGGGAGAGAAGAGCTGGAGGGCACCACGTGTCAACCGGTCCCTTACAAGAAACACCCATTGCCCCAAGCTTCCCCCTGGCCACCACCCACAGGGTCCCCAAGCTCGGCCGCTGCACACGGAGCTGTCACCACATCTCACCCACTCCTCCAACATTGCCTTTGGGTGAGTTTAATAGTTTTTGAAGGAGAGTTTAGCACAGTCCCCGTCCATTTTGCACAACCCCTCCACACCTGCGCCTGTATCTGCTTATACCTCTTGTACCTCCAGGCACAAGGTCCACTTCACTTGGCAGGGCAGAGGCAGGCGAGGATCCCTGCGGGTGGGAGGGTGCAGGGATGAGCGGGCTGGATGCTGTGTCTGGACATCCTTCACGTGCCCAGGAACATCTCGTTGGGTTTACAAACATTGCAGGCAGCAACGCTGCCAGAAGCTCTCAGGAGACCTCGGCTGGAGCAGGGTTTGGATAACAAACACTTGTGGCTTGGGGGATCGAATGGCTCAGGAAGGGGATGCATGGGGGAGTTTCATAAATGCTCTGATGCGCCCGTATTCCAGCAACAAGTAAAACCTGGATCCCCCATCCCAGGTTTGAAAAGGGTCTCACAGCTTTGTACCTGCTCTGAGCCCACCTCAGACCTCACCCCAAACCCTCCTTGCTGGACCTTCCCCAGCCTCGTCAAGCTAGAAAGCAAATGATCCACTAATTTATTCTTAAACCAAATATTCTTAGGTAGCTCCTTTAATAAGGAATTTATTTCCACGCTATTTGGCAAAAAGTAGAAGTCACGCCTCCCAGTACATGGTTAATTTTCCAAGTTTGTGGAAAACAGGCAGAGAAAACAAATGGTTTCAGCAGCTATAAAATAATCTACAAGGCAGAGTGTGCCTCCTCATCTTCTTTCAGAAGGTTTTATTCAGCTCAGGCTTTCTATACGATCCAGTGATGAATGAAATACCTGGGAACAGCCCAAAGTAACATTATTTTTGGAGAATAGTAAAAGAGCATCCCCTTTCTTAGCATGCAGTTTTGGGAACAGCAGAATTTCAAGATTTAAATTAGATTCCTCTCACCTAATTTCAATTCATCCCAAACTTAAAAACAGGTCTAGTGCAGAAGTGGTGTTTTCTTGGTCTTTCCAATGTTCCTCATGTCTTTCAAACATCCATCCCTTGGTAAAGACTGGAGGACCATGAACACAGACTGAGCATCCCACTTGTCCTCTCCACTACACATATTTTCTCATCAGTGAGCCCTAATCATCCATAAAGTCACACCCCACCATCACCTGGGACATTTAAAACTAAACTGAATGAAGAACTGGCCTTTATCACAACTCAGTAATTTGGTAAGCCCGAGTTTTGATCCTTGCAAACAACTGCCTCAGCTCCAGAGATAAACACTGACCCATCACTGCAAGGATCCTGTGCTCAGGGTGGGCACCTGCCTTTCAGAGCTGCTCCTCCTGCCCCCAAATCATGAAGTGCTCTGCAAACATGCTAAAAGTTTGAGCTGAGTGGTGCCAGCTGACTTTGGTGGAACATGTCTTGGTACCTTGCTGAATCAGGGCCCCCACTTGGAAGGGCTTTATTTAGAAAATCATAAAACCATAGAATATTTTGGGTTGGAGAGGTCCTTTAAAGGTCACATAGTCCAATCCCCCTGCAATGAGCAGGGAGACCTTCCACACGCCTCACGCTCGCTAAGCCTGGGATGAAAGCCCTTTTCTTTTTTTTTTTTTTTTTGGTTTGAAATGGTTTGTTTGCTAGTAAATTCACAGTACGGCTGAGGTAGCACATTTGTGTTGTTAGGTACAAAGATAATGGAGGATTAAAATGCTGACAAGTGTGTAGAGAGGAAAATGATTTGGTTACCTCTTAGCGATGCAGCAGCAGCTGGAGTGAGCCCCGCATCTGTGGCTGCTTCCAGGCAATTACTGCTTCCCTCCCAGCGCTCCTGACAAATGCTGCTGCTCTCCTGCTTTGAACTGTCAAACGCAAAAGTTGCCATGAGAAGTGGTTTCCCTCCTTTGGCCTTTCTTTTAGCTTTGCTGTGATCCATTTGGAGTATTTCCACAGGGAAAAATCCGAGCGTTTTTGTGGTGGAATTTCCCCAGGCAGGAGGGTGAGACGAGCCTTGGCACTCGGTACCTTTGTGAACTTCACAGGTTTGCTCAGAAAACACATCAGAGTGACTTTAATATAATCTTTAATTTGACTTTAACAATATCTCCAATTCCAGAGTGTGGCTTTCCCGATATTCCCCACGGCTGTGCCGAGAGCGCATTACCCGGGTGAGTGAACTCCCCTTTGGGCCAACCATCGCCTTCCTTCTGCCACCTCCAACTCTTGTAAAAACAAACACTGGCTCCCTAAGTGCAATTAGCATCCGAGGAATGCTGAGAGAGGGAGATTAATCATTCATAAACTAAACAAATACTGTTCTGATCCCATTAGCCAAGAGACAGCATCTCCTGTTAATTTACTTCTGTTTGAGGTGTATCTATTAACCCCTTTTAATCAGCTATTATTCTAGTTAAACTCTTAGCTGGGCTTGGTTATCAGAGGATGGCACCCTTCTCACATGAGATCAAATTAAGATTATGGAAAACTTGTCAGGAATGAAGAGCCTTGCATTCGTAATTAAGTTATAACCTGATTTTAAAAAATGAGGTGTGCTTCTGAGGAGAGCCCCACAGCACAGCTTCTCCCGAGCATCCCTCCACAGAGCTCTCTCTGCTGAATTCTGTCAGCCTAAACTCAACCAGACAGGTGTCACCATGGTCTGCCTTGATGTGCTCACCCCCTGACACATGCAGCTCTTCTCTGTGGCTCCCTTTGTACCTGTGACAGAGCTGAAAATCTAATTTTTTTTAAAAAATGGCAGAGAGGCACCTGAAGTTAATACATTTACCAGTTTGCAACCGTCCACTTAAAGTCAATTCCTGGCAGTGGATCCGTGTGTCCTGGCAGCAGGAATGTCTGTGGCAGGATGGGCTCTCCCAGTCTCCTCATTTAGGGAGCACGCTGTCGAGGGAAAATTTAATATTTTAGACTACTGGTAGCAGTGTATCAGGTCTCCAGGTTTCTGGGGTCACCCTCGGGGAGCAGCTTCATTCTGCCCACACCCGTGAGCAGGAGCAGCTGGGAGCTGGGAGGAGAAGTGTTGTGCCCTGGAGATGCTGCTGGCCTCCCGTGTGATGCCACCCGGTTGTGGCACTGCTGCTGGGTCAGACGGAGCAACCAGGCTGGGCAGGGCAGCAGGAGATGCTGCCCTGCTTTGGGATCACTGCGCTGTGTTTAGTGCCATAAGGGAGTGCCAGAGGAGCAAGGGTCCCAGCCTGGGAGCAGGGAGCGGCTGGGCGCTGGTGCTGCTCCAGTTACTCAGCCTGAAAGTCAGCAGTGAGAGGAAAAGGCTGTGTCCTGTGTCTCCAAAGCAACTGCTCTCCCAGCACCCAGGTTTTCCACTTTTTGGGTGCGTGGCACTGCCAAAGCAGAGCTGGCTTTGCCTCAGTGGGGAGCCCCATAGGGACTGGGGCTGAGCCCTGGGAAAAGGCAGCCCTGCACCCGCAGAGGCAGAGCTGATGCTCTGGAAAAAAGAATTTTGATTAAATTGCTCAGTTTCTATTTTAAGAACCAGAACGGCTCAAATGGATTTCATTTTCGTCCAACTGAGAACAGAATTTTAAGAAAAATTTGCAATTTAAGCCTGAAAATCTTAGTGCCAATTACATCCTTTTCCACACTGGGGATCACTTCCATGACAACTCCACGCAATCAACCAAATAAAGGAAAAGGAAGAAAGTCTCACCTGGGCTGCCCAGCTCCCAATTAGCAAAAAGTAAATAACTCTTATTTTCTCTCTCTTGCTTCCTGGGCTGTGATGGCTGATGAGAGTGGTGAGATGAGAGCCCTCCCTTCCTGCTTCAGTGCATAAATACTGCATCTTCAGGGATTCGCTCCGGTTAATTTAGGAGCTGCTTGAACTTTGCTTAAAGGCGCCTGCGTGTTACTATCCCTCGGAGTCGCCCGATGTATTTGTCATAGCTGAACCTGCAGTTCATTAGAGGTACAGAGTCAGCTAATTACTCCCAGAAAATGTAGTATAATTTTATGAATTATACATAAAATACTAACTGCTTGTGAAGTTCACGGATATATGTGTAGGGACTGCCGGGCAAACACTTCCTTGCTTGAGGGCTGTATACAAACTGGGAACAAATAATGCATAAATTCACTCTGGTGTTGCAGGCAGGGTGGCAGCACACCAAAGAGTGTCATGGAGATGTGGGGTCCCCTCCAGTGCTCAGCCCATGGAAGGCGCTGCCAGGCTCAGCATTTCTCCGGGCTGGAGTTCACAGTGAAGTCCCAACTGGTGGAGCCTCACACTCCGAGCCAAGCTGATTTGGGAAGGTCTGTGCTGAGTTGCATGGATATTAGCCAAAATACTGTCTTTTCCCAGCAGAGAGCTTCTGGCACACTGGATCTGTAGGTATCCATCCTCCTCTCAGGCTGGGTGCACTGGAAGGACAAACCCTCAGCACTCCCAGCCCAGGGGAAGCCCCCCTCTCCCGCAGACACAGCAGCAGGATGTGATCCAGGATTTGATCCATGGACGTTCACTTCAAAGATGCAGATCAGCAGCAGCAGTCCTCCTCTGACAGATACTCATTTCAGAGTTCACCAGCATGCTTTGGAGACATAAAAATCAATAGAAGAGAGGGAACAATAAAGTTTCATTGTTCAGTAATGAGGTAGACGGTATCTATCACAAACTCCCAAAGTGCTGCTCACTGCAGGATTCTCCTCCACTGTCTCCTCCTGGATGGAGATAAAGAGCCTCTGGTGCTGGAGCTGAACCTCAGCTAAACTGAGATAGGCTTAGCTGGGAGGAAAAGGACTTCGGGAAGCTGAGCATCCCTCCATGCCCAGACTTCACTGCTTCTTCCTCTTGCGTGCAATCATAGCAGCACCCTGATGCTTTCAACTCAAGGTCTTGAGATGGTTGCTGAGCTCCAAATCTTGACCTCCAAAGGGATCAGGAGTCCCTGCAATGGTTTAGTTTATTCCCAGCACGAGGGTGTCCCCATCAGCACTGCAGAGGGCCGTAGAGCAGTCAGGCTCTGTGCACACCTGTGCCAGTGGTGGCAACTGTGGCTCCCTGGACGGAAGGGAGGACACCAGAGAAGCCACCTTAAACCTTCAACCCCAAAGATGCTGATGCAAGTTATTAAATTTTTTAAAATGGAGGACTCCCCTACGTGGTGTTTGGGAGCTCATGAAGTGGCAGGATGGTATTTCAGAGCTCAGTGCAGGGCTGGGGACTGGCAGTGCAGGTTCAGGCTCATTTCAGAGCTCAGTGCGGGTTCAGGCTCTCAGCTCTGTCCCTGTGGGTCCCCAGCTGCTCTCCCATCTCCACCACCAGCATCAGCCAGAAAAGCATTTCTTCCCCACCCCCACAGGAGCTTTTATAAAACAAGCTGTGCTTCATTTCCTATTATTTTAACATAAATTTCAGTCACCTGATTTTTTCCCTCTTCTTTTCTTTTCCCCACATGCTTTTTCTGCTGAAGAAGTGGAAATGAGCTGCTGCTTGCGTGGAATTCTTTATGCTTTACCCACAAAAACCTTTAAAAACTGAGACAAGGCACACGCTGCAGTGACCAGGGGAACACAAGCTCATCTCTTCCTGGTGACCAGCTCCCTTGTACTGTCACGCTAACAGGAAGAAATATGCAGTCACCCTTGCTGCATATTCTGGCAGGGTTATTGTCAACTTATTATTTTTTGATTCGGAGCCAAAAACGAAGGGCATTTGCATCTTGCAGTTTTGCTGTTTGCTTGTCTTGCTTATGTTGCTGGAAATGACCTACAAGGAGTCAACAGCAGGCAGCCAGGACAACACAGGAGTGGAAAAGAGATGAAGCTGGGAAGTTCGTATCTCACCCTGAAACATCCCACAATATTTAGTTAGTGGGAAGTGAGCAATTAAAATGCACATGGATGTTGCATCTATAGATTTATTCTGATTTTTTCAGGGGTTTGTGTCATAAGAGAGCAAATATGGGATTTGGATTTCTCCCTGAAAGAAAAAAACAACCACACAATTAAAATAAATATAGCAACCAGATGCTAGACCTGTACATGGAGATGACTCTCATTAACGTCCACACACTCAATGCAGAAAAAAGGAACCACCTTGCTTATTTTCCTTTGTTTTATCTTATACCCTATCTTAACAGAATCATTTTGCCTCTTAAAGTCTGAGGATACTTTATTGGAAGAATTTACATAGACGTGAAAATGAAGCTGCACAAATATAATTTACTGTAAGTGGCACTGAATTATATAAGAAAGAAAAAGTGAAGATTTTTGTGAAATACTGCCTCTCGCAAAAATAAAAAAAAAAAAAGAAAATGTCCTAAGAATAATATCTTCTTGAAGACAGTTTTGCATAATTGCTCTGCACATCTGACAGGGCTGGAATATACTTTTTCTTTTAGGTGTCAAAGCCTCAGCATTGACTGAAAGAGTGGTGCACTCTGCAGTCTTTGGTGCAATGCCTGGTGCATTACGCTCACGCTGCGAGACACCTCCTCTCTGCCTATGAAATGGTTAATTTTCAAAGATAAGAAGAGTTGCTGTACAGCAATCAAATGGAAGCTAATGCACACCTAAGGCTGCAGGCAGCAGCTCTCTGAGCTGCTGGCACCGCACGATGAGGGAAAAAAAAAAAGAAATAAAAGAAACCTGAATGTTAAATGTGTGAAGAAAATATTCTCCATCCACACACCTCTGCTCTGGTGACAATGAAACTTTACACGTGTTGGTGTTGGCCCATAGATTTCCAGCAGGACTGTGGGCACTGGAGCACCTACACAAAAAAGAGGGAAAAAAACCTGGCTTTGCAAGAGGGGGGTTCCTTCTCACCTGTCTCCTTCACAGGAACAATCTTATCAAAGTCCCTGGAGTTATATTCCTGCATGCAGGCAGAGGGACTTGATGGAGGAGGAGAGCAATAGGCACAGGCAGCCTGCAAATTATGTGGGTGCAGGACGTGTGGAGAGCCAGCCCCGACTCACTGCAGGGCTCGGATGCACTGAGGCACCGACACGGATGCAGAACACCTTTAACTTCATTTACTTCACTGGCTTCAGAGGCTCTAGGAAAGCAAAAGCAGAATCCAAGCATTGCAAACACCCTTTGAGTGCTCTAACCCCCTGTTATCAGTAAATCTCTCCTGGAAATGCCTGATGTCATCAAAGGTCCCTTTCCAGGTCTCTGTGGTTGTCCCCTTGTGCCACGACCCACCGAAAGCCGGCGATGCTTTGGTGACCTTTGCCTCAAGGTCGCATTTTCATGAACTTGGCAAATGTGTTTCTCATTCCTCTTCTTTTGAGCACTTTTCTAGTGACACCCCTGGAAGGCAGCCTTGCACTGTAGCTGTCTTTTGGGATTCATCTAGAGGATTTTTCAGGCTGGGTTGCTTTTCCCGAGGTACAGTGTTCGTGCTGGATGGCATCTTACCGGGCAACATCATTGCGAGGCAGGTTCCATCCTCTGTGCCAGGTTTGAAAACAACTGGGAGCAGGAAGCAATGAGAGGCTGCTAAACAAGGCTCTCACACCTAATTATCATCAGGCAAAATTAAATAAAAGAGAAATGTTTATGCAGTCGGTAATTACTGAGCACAACATTCAGGGAGCAGCTTGGGCACATCCCTCTGGCCGAGGCTCTGTAGGAGAAACAGACAAAGTTTTTAGTTCCCTTCTTCTGTGATCAACTCTCTGTACCCTCCACTTTGCGATTATTTATTTCTGAGGTGAGTAATTATCAGCTGTAGAGAGAAAGCTGCTGCAGTGTGAAGAGCAGTGAAGCTCGGAGGGGCGGGAGGGATGCACGCATGGACGTGCCCTGCCAATGTCAGCCAAGGCCACCTGCAGCTGCAAGCGTTCTTCTAAAGACAGGCGAGCCCAAAAAGGGGACAAAAGTGGGGGAGCACAGAGTGTTTCTCTCCTTTAGAGCCAATGGAAAGCTAAAATGCCTCCTCCACCCAAGGGGCAGGGATGCTGAAGCATCCCAAAGGACTTTCCCTGCCCCTTGAGTGGAGCAGGAAGGCTGAGGCAGTTTACACTCGGTGTACACAGCCACAGCTGCCCTCAGAAGGGTCCCACCCCCCAGCTGATGAAAGCACGGTCACACACGGGTCATTGTAAAACACACCATCCGTAAGTGTCCCTTCCAAAAATAGCAAGTCAGAGGAACAGCGCCTTATCTGCCCACAGGCATGTCCCTGGGTGGCTCCCTGGGGAAGAGGGACCGCGACCAGCTTTGCAGGCAGCCCCCAGACACCCATCACTGACTCAGCAACTTCAGGCGGCAGAAAAAAATTATTCCAGGAGGTTAAATTGATTGCCAAGGAGGTCCAGCAAACCCGACAGCCTCCAAGTGGCTCAACTTCATTTAAGTTATTTCAAGGCAATTCCAGGAGGGCAAAGAGGAGAGTGGCACAGGCAGCCACCGACGGCCAGCCTCTTCTTAAAGAGCACAGTCACATTTTCCGAGGTCATTCTCTTTTCTACTTCTTCTTCAAGGAATAAAACTTCTTGCACAATGAAACGGTTTTCTTTTCTGTTTTGTTTTTTTTTTTTTCATGTTTTTTAATGCCTGGGTGGCTGCCACGGAGGGCAGGAGCTGGCCCAGTGTCCAAGCTCTGCATCAGGGAAGCAGGAGCAGCACTGGGTGACTGCATTTCAGGAGGCCACGGCAGAGCCCACACGCAATTCCACAAGCACTACAATTAACTATTGCACTGTTGGATGCCAAATAAATTACCTGAGTGGCTGCTCTGAGGCACTTAGTCTGGAGCAAGCAGATGATGTACTATTCACCAGATATTTTCATAAGTAGGAGATAAGAGAGGCTGGAGGAGAGCAAATCAATGTCTTTTTTAGATCTATGGTGCTTGAAGCATCTGTCAATGGTGAAGAGTAAATATTTACTTTTCAACATAAAGTCCATATAATCACTTTTCTATCAATCACTTACTGCTCCTGAGTGTTTCTTACTACGATGTTGATATTTGCATTAGCTACTTACCCTGGCTCTGAGATTCATACACTTGTCAACTGCATTTAGACTTCAGCTGAAAATCCCCGGGTCCTGTACCACAGCTGCTGCAATTGCCAATGGCAATTGAAAAGAGAAAGCTGTGATATTTCCTACAGCAAATAGCAGGCAGAGATAAAGACAGAGGTATGGCACAAAGGTTATAATAATAGGCTCCCTTGTGCTTATTAAATTAGAGGTCCCATTGGATTCACAGTGTGCGGTTGTGGGCAGGACATAGTGAGGAAAACTTAAATTTGGAGAAAGGAAATGTTATTAAGCCCATTTTATTGATGGGAGAACTGAGGCACGGAAGTTGAAAGTGACCTTGCTCAAGGTCAGAGGCAGAATTGTCTCAGAGATTGAAAAACTGAACCCAAGTCTAAAAGCTGGAGGATCTGCAAATTGCCACAGGACCATTTCTGCTCCTTGTACTCTCCAAACTGACGGGAAATCACCTTTGCAAATGCTTTCAGGTAGATGGAGAGAAAAAGCAACATTGTTTGACCTGAGCAATAACCAGGGTTCAGTCTGGTACAGATGGGGAGGAGGGAGCCACAGCCAGCGTCAGGCACAGCCGATGGCCAGGAGTGGACACTGCTTCAGCAGAGGGTCCCCACTCAAAGGTACCGTGGGAGCCAATTTAAAACCTTCAGAAACAGCTCCAAATATCCTGCAAAAAGCCTTGAACAACAACTGCCATCTAAACCATCAGAAATTACTTTTCAGACTTTGCAAGCAGAGGGAGAACCAAGAACTGATGCGGCAACTGGAGGAGCAGGGCAGAGGCATGGGGTGCCCAGTTGGGGATCCTGTCTATGTGACACCGACTTTGCACTCCTGTGGGGTTTATTCCCCATGTTTTGGAGCAGACAAAGCGAACCAAGGGGTCTGCTGCATTTTCAGGACAGTGTTACTCCAGCAGAGTGACTGTGCTGCTGTGTAAGGCTGTGGTGCAAGACACCCCTGGGCCTCAAGGCTTTCTTTTTCTCCTTTTTTACAGCACAGAGGGGAGGTGAAGGTTTGCCTAAAGGGTGGGTGCTTGTGGGGAAACCTCAGCACAGCTCTGCCTTGCCCACTTCTGCCCCAGCAGCCAGAGAGTTCTCCCAGCATCACCCAAACAATGGGGCTGGGAGAAATGAACCCTGCCCATGGCTAAGGGGCAAGGTTAAATCTGAAACTTGGGGGGAAAAAAAAAAACAAAAAAAAAACCACAAAATCTCAGCCAAAGAAATAAACACGGTTTATGGTAAAACAGGCCCAACAGTAAGCTGTGCTGGGACATTAATCTCAGCCTACACCTCTCCTGGCCATGCTCCTGCGTATGAAGTGCTGCGGGCCAGATTCTGGCTGAGCTACTCCTGCTTGCTCCCACCTTGCTTTACAAGCAGTAATTCAAGTTGATGGAGCTCTTCACACAAAAAGCTGCTTCTCAGTGTGCAGGTGGCAGGACATGGCCAGCAGATCAGCATTTCGTGCCTGCCCGCTGCTTCCCCCCTTCTCTTCCCTCTCTCCCCCCATCCTTCCCGCAGCGAGTGGTCAGCGTTCTCACCGCCCCGGCGTGTTGACATGCCAGAAATATCTCTGCTTCACTGCCTGTGCTCTTGGAAGTATTTTGCTGCTCTCTCACCTCTCCATGAGAGAGACACATTCATCTGTCAGCTTATCGGAGGAATTTCCAACAATCTGTGGCAATGCTACAAGTCTCAATCTTGCTGTAAGTACCTAAAGCCAATTAGCATACAAGATGTTTCCCTCTCACGTAGTGCACCACTGGCCTAAGGGCTTTGGGGTTTTTTTCCTGTGCATCGGGATTTTTTTCCCTTTTTTTTTTTTTTTTTTTTCCCTTTTCTCAGGGCTGATGGCTGTTGAAGCACGCAGCGGCATCCTCCCTGCATAGACGGGGAATGGGAGAGGATCCAAATGGATCAGCCAGGATTCGTGTTCTCCGGGTGAATCCCTCAGTCTCTCAGCCGGTGGCAGAGGGATGTGGGGGAGCGGGGGGATCCCGCTGCTCGGAGGGAGGCGGGGCACCGGGAGATTCCCGTTCCCGGTGGCAGAGGGATGCAGGGGGCGGAGGATCCCGCTCAGCCGGGAGCAGAGGGATGCGGGGGATTCCCACTGTCCGCTGCAAAGGGATGCGGGCGATCNTCTGCCCGGGGCCGGAGCGGCTGGAGCTGCTGTTTCCCACGAGTGCCCTCTCCTGGAAAAGGCTCCTCTCCACGCGTGCCCGCCCCGGACACGGTGACGGAGGATGCCGAGGTTTGAGAGCGGCGAAGATTCCCGTCTCCTCCCCCTGCCCGTTCCCTCTGGCCCGTGCGCGCACGGCTCGGTGCCAGAATCCTGCCGGTGGTACTTCTCTCCGGCCGTACCCTTACATTTATTTTGGGGCATAATTAATCCTTTTGGCGTGCCAGCTTTCTCCTGCCAACGGAGCCCAAACGCTGTTTCGGAGGAGTTGTCCTTGCCCATGTGCTGTCAGCTGGGCGATGGCCAGCAAACTTTGTCCTTGCTATCAGACATCCAGCACGCCTTGAATATCCTAAAGGATAAGGGACACCTACATTCCACATTCCTGGGTGTTTTATTTGGAATAGATCCATGCATTTCCCAGAGATTGGATTTAAAGGCTCAAAGCTGCTGCAGCAAAGCTGGCCCGCAGCCCTGCGGGGTGTTTCTCACAGCCCTGAGGATGTTTCTCATCCTCCTCTGAAAACGAAGCTCTGAAATGGAGCACTGCTCCTGGAGTTGTTTTCATATGGATGAGGACTGGGATATTCTCTGCACCTCTTCCCTGTAAGAACCGCTCTCTTCCCACCTGTGTCACCGCTCAGAGCACTCCAGGACAGCGAATCCTTAAAAAAACCCTTTTCTTTGAAGCTGGGGCATAAGCACCTTACCACGGTTCCATCAATAGTTATTCCTACAAGCAATTAAAGCACCCAGTGAACCGATGGCTGCTCAGGAGACAAAGGTCCTTCCCACCACGACATCCCGGCAGATGAACCAGTTAAGAGGAACTCAGGCCAATTTATTTCTTGATAGATAATGATGCGAGTTCTCACCAGGGATCTGTAATTTTCTATTGATGAAAACCTGCCTTTTCTGATTTGCAGGGTTATCTGTCTTTCTCAACTTCAGGCTCTTGCCAAACTCGCAGGCAGCCCTGTGAAAGTGCTGCGTCCCACAAGAGCCATGTATTTTAATATGATGTAGTTTTCTTTGCCCTGGAACCAGGATCAGTTCTCCATGCTGACAATCCATAAAAGACCTAATGACCCATCTGAGGAACATTAACCAGTGCTGTGGCCATTCCAGGCAGAGTGTTGTTTGTTTTTTGCCCCCCTGCTTGGGAGTGTAATTTCTGGAGGGGATCTTTGGGGGTGAGTTGGATCGTCAGAGATCTTTCTGTGTTGAATAACTAAAAGTTTGGCTGAAGGGTGGCTCAGGCTTTAAATTTAAAAGCCTTATTTGTCAAGCCAAGCTTTGTTAAAGAGCTGCAGTGTGCTCCAGCAGGGTCAGCAGTCTGCAACAGCCTCCAGATACCCTAAAAAGTGAATTTTTCAGGCAGAAACACATTATTGCTTTCACCAAGACCTTGCAAAAGTGACTGCTAATTTAAAGGAATTTTGTCTTCTAACTTAATTGTCTCTGCTTATAATTTAGTGCCTTATAAAAGAGAACTATTTACACCCTGCTGTATTTCATGATCTATAGTTAACATTTGTGTTTAGCTGGGAATTACGACCCTTTGGTCTCTGAGAAACGGTTGGAAATATTTAAATGCCAAAGGAATCTTTTGAGGTCAGAGCCTTTCTGCACTGCTGGTTGTGGAGCTGAGACAGAGAGGATCTCCACCACCACCACTGGTGCAGAGGAGAGGGCTGAATTTGCAAAGAAAGCTTTGATCCTGGCCACCCCATCCACAGCCAAGTGGACTCTTTTTCTCTCCCAGATAATTTTTGTCTGCTGCCAAAGGGCTTTGCCATCGAAATGGTTTCTCACTGGCAGCCTAAAGTGGTGGTCAGGGTGTTGAAGCCCCAGGTGTCCCAGCTGAGAGCCGAGGAGATCGTCTCATCTGTGATCAGCATCCCCAAACTCGTGGCATTTTACAGCCAGCACCAAGACAAAAGGGTTTGCATCAATCCCCCAAGATCTTCCCTCACTGCCTCCGAAACAGGCTTAAAACCTGTTTGTTCAGGTGCTTGTGACTTCCTCCAGCCTGGCAGACACTGAAGATCTTCCCTTCTTAATTTTCCCATTTATTCCCCTTCTTTTTC
>WEIT01035649.1:731102-768655 GCA_013389985.1 Dryoscopus gambensis
GCCCTAATTATACAGAGCATTGATTTTACAACGCATTCATGGATTGATTGTACTGCCATGCTCCTCCCACAGGAAACAGCTTGCACACGAGCACTTTTTGATCTCTCCAAAGTATTCCCTGAGGTGAATCAATGGCTCTTGCATCTTGTCTCTTGCTTTAGTCTAGGGGAAGCTGGAGATGTCTTGCTACTGAAATAGGCTTCAAGAAAAATATCGGGAGGCAGGAAAAGAGAAGGAAAATTATTCACTTCTTCCTGCCCGAAAAGGATTGTCTCATGTACAGCAAAATATATTCTTGTTAGCATAATGTTCTCATCCAGCTCAGCCAACTGCAGTCTTGGAGAACGCATGGGAACTTCGATATAATTATCTTTAATAAACTGGCCAAGATAAAAGTAATGATATCTTAAGAAACAGCGTGCATAATAAAATATATATCTATATAAAATCCTATCTATATCTATGAAATGACATGCTAAAATGAGGAGAAAGAGGCAATTTATGTGTTTTATGGCTTTGGCACCTCTGTAACAGGAATCTTGGATGCAGCACTATTAACCAGACCAAACTTTTTGAAAGAGACCATCTCTTTTAGCCTAAATGGAGGGAATTAGCTCCTGTTCCCGGTGATTCCCTGTGAACAGGGTAATGGATTAGACTCAGATTCAGGCTGAAGGCTCTAATCCCTGTGTTTTAATGACTGTACCTGCCACCAGCCCTAGCCACAGCTTTGCTCCAAACCCCAAATCCGCAGAAATCCCCAGGAATGTCCAATTCTTTTTGCAATGCAGCCAGATTTAGCAAAAGAAAAAAAAGCCTTGACCTTGAGAAATTCTTCCCAAATTACGGATTAATTCAGAATTAGCGCTGAGACTTTTGTTGGATATTAAGGGGGCGATTCCTGCTGCCAAAAGCTTTCTCTAAAGGGTTTAATTTCCTCTCAGGTTAATCCTGGCGAGTGCACTCCTGCCCATTAGGTTGCTCGGTATTAATTTCAATCTGCACAGGGTTCATTTCAGCGGGCTCTGCTGAGAGCTCTGCTGATTGCAGTGCTTAATTACCAGCTGAGTATCATCTCTTTAGCATGTGGTGGCATCGTGCCAGCCCCTGAGGGGTCTTGAGCCCTGAGTAGGACCCCAGAGCGCTCAGGGATCCGAATTCTGCCCCAGCGCCACGGCCCCAGCCAAAACTGACCGTAAGTTTTGTGCTTCCCTTTACTCAGCAGTTTCCCGAGGAAAAGCTGGTAGGACAGAGAGGAGGAGGCGGATTCCTCTTGTTCAGCAGCTCACCAGGGTCCAGCCTGGAGCTGGAGGATGCCAAATAGCAATTTGTAATCTGGGTCTGCCCAAGGTTATGATGCTCTGCCCACCCCTCCCTGCCATGCTGCCTCCAAACCCTGCATTGCAGCACAATGTTGGGTTTCTCCATCAGTTTTCAGGAACACGAACACTCACCCTTGGAGCACTGCTGTGCAGGTGTGTAGGTGCATGCAGAACGTGCTGTTACTTGTAATATATATATGCATATGAAATATAAAACCAGGTTATTTCTTACTTGGTGTGCTGAAGGCTCTGATTGCTGGGTTATATGAAATATTTAGATCATGCACAAGAGATAACTCACAAGATATAATGTCGATGTACGATGGGAAGCTAGCCTTTATTATCACAGGTGTAAATTTTCACACCTCTGTTATCAATTTTGCAATTATAACTGAGTTTCCCGGTAAAGTAATTTACTACTCACTACCATATAGGATGAAGAAAATGATCATTTATCTACCTTCAACTCAATTAAATATTCATCCTTCCCCAAAAAAGGGGGGGAGAGGATTTAAATCACTTCCAAACTGTTCTCCAGATTTATTTTTTTTTAAAGAAGAAGAAGTCTGCCTTATAGAAAGCATAGATTTGATGCAAAAAAAGACAATAGGAGCCTAATACATTCAGGGATGCGGCACAGATTTGGCTCATCAGTCATTTGTGTTGTGGGAGTCCAAAACAGTAATAAAATCAACACAAATCCAACTTCAGTATGAGAAGAGAGGCTGATTCTCGAGTCAGATGAAAGCAGCATCATTCCAGGTCTGATTAAAGCAAGAGGGTTTTGCTCATGGAGAGGAGACCATAACAAAGTTTGTTCTTGCTTGTGGTTTTCAGCACTGAACAAACATTTCTCATTTTTGCCTCCTTTGGCCAAAGGAGAACAAGAAATGTGGGGTTACTTTGCAGGTGAAGGACTTTGCTGTTTGGGTGCAAAAAACTCCTCATCTCAATCAACATTAATTCCCCAGGAGCTTCAGTCTCAGAACCTTTCTCCTCCTGTCCTGTTTTTCTGCTGTCCTGCCTCTGCTCTGTCAAACCTTCCATCACTCAATCTGTGATGTCTCATGGCTCCAAACACGCTCCTGTTGTCGGCTAATTCTCAGTGAGACTTTTATTCCAAAGGCTTCTCCAACAGCCTGATTATATAATAACAGCTTGCTCATTACCCCGAATATAAATAGTTGAAGTATCCCCCGAGAATGGACACAGCTGGTGGAACTTCCCATATTAGCACCGCATTAATATTTATGGCAGCACTGTCTAAGTATGCAAAATATTGGCATCCCTCCATGCAAAAGTTTACACATCTGTCATTAATGACTCTGCCCCAACATCACAGGCAGGTCAGGGAGCGGCAGAGTGGAGCCTGAATCCCGGCTGAAATTCTGATGAGGCAGCTCCAGCTCTCACCCAGCATCATTTTCTCCGTAGCTGAGTCACCCCCCGGTATCCGGGAGGGGTGACGCTCCCCTCGCCCGCCGCGCTCCGTGTGGCCGCCAGCTGATTTACCGGGGTTTGTTTTGGCTTATGAAGTGAAATATTAAAGGACGTGATGAGAACCAGCTAATTGTACATACAACCTTTAAGATGTCTCGGACAGGATTCCAGCCTTCACCTCGGGCTATAAAGAGAAAGTAATGGGGCCATAAACACACATTTAAGTGTGCCTTTAAAGTTTAAGGAGAGTTTAATTGCAGGCACTGGGGTGCCTGGGAGCAGACCCAAGCACAGGTAGTGTTTCCCCGGGAGATATTCAGCGAGGGCCAGGCTCAGCATCGAGCTCTGAGGCTTTGCCTGCCCCGAGGGGAATGGGTTTGTGCTAATAAATGTCCCGGCTGCAGGTCAGATTGTAAATGAAAGTGGTATTTAATGGCCCAGATCTTCCACTGGTGTAAACCAGCCCCGTGTGCTGCTCTCACAGGCTCTGGCTTGGTTTAAATCCAGGAGCTACTGACCTGCGGGCATGACTTTGGGAAGGTCTTTGGAGCCTGATGCTGGTTTGCAACACTCCCAAGGATGGAGCAGTTGGAAGCAGCCAGTCCGTCCAGGTTCACAGCAGCCTGAGCAGACGCATGGGCACCCCCCAGTGTCTGCCTTGTCACCCCAACGCAGGGCCCAGCACCCTGCCCCCTGGGAAAAGGAAAATGGAAGAGAGGGAAGGGGAGGTTTACTTTTCTTTTTCCTCATGGTGTGACTTTCAGCCGTGCAGATCAAAACACAGATGGATCTGAGGCAGTCTGCTGAGCTGGTGCAGTGCCCCAGGAGGGCTGGGCTGGGCTGGGCAGCAGTGGGATTGGATGGAGAGAGCTGTCCCCAGCCTTGATAAGGCAGTGAGATTCAGCAAAGCATCAAAAAGCAGGAGCTGGGCAGGCTCAGTGACAGCTGCACACGTGATGGTGCAGAGCAGGGATCAGACAAGCTGCTGGTTTATCATTTTTATTTAATCTAGAAAAAGCTGTCATTGAGGGGAAGTAGAGTAAGAGAAAGCGGAACAAAATCCAGAACACTTTTAACAAATACTCATCCGTGAACACCTTGGGGCTCCAGTTTGACTTTCCCAGCCTCTTTGGAGGTCTGGGTGCAACAAACTCCCATGTGACAACCACCTGATGAACCTTGAGACCCTGACAACCCTGACTGACCCCTAAAGGGGGACATGCAGACATCAATGCCATGTCTGATGGATCTGCAGGAGGACCACCAGCTGACCTGCTCTCTCAGAGGTGGTGGTGTGGTTGGAGAATGGAGCACTCCAGTTGTGCTCCCAAGCTGGTGTTCCACCAAGCTGCTGCGACACCACGATGCAGCTCTGAGCGCAGCATTGCTGCTCTGCATTTCCTCAGGTGCTGTTGGGGGTTTGCTCTGCACCAAAATCTTCACGTTTTTCGGAAGAATGGATATCAACTGCACAGCAAGTGGAGGCCAGCTGGTGGTCAGCTCCAGGTCTGTGAAGCGTAAAAGGAAGAGACATCATCCATCAGTCAGTTCCACATTCCCCTCAGAGCCAGCATTGATGGAGCAATGGACAGTCGGCTGCCAACCCTACAGACAGCACAGCGGGTCTCCAGCTTGGGAACATGGAGAGACACGCACTGAACAGCAAATATTTGCGGAAAATATCTTGCAGAAAGGTTGAGGTTCAGCCTGTGCCCTCACAGGCTGTCCCAAGGTCCCTCGAAGTGCAGGGTGATGCAGGATGCAGGTGATGTGACCCTGCACTGGGACGGGGAGGCGACGGGCACCCAGCCCCATGAACCCCTGTCCTCTCTGGGATTGTGTGTAAAATTAATTGATAAAGCATAATCGCTGTATCAATGCCTTTTTTAGAAAAGATAAAGTACACTTCAAAGCTAATTTAGGCCTGCAGACAAATGGCTTAAAGAAGAGCTACTGTACTGAAAAATGTCTGTGTCATTTTTTCCCCAAATCATAGTTTCAATGCACACAGCCTCAGCCTGACATTCTGAATTATGGCTTTTATTAAACATTAGTAATAGAGTGCACTTAAATCATGGTTTCCCTGTAAAAGAGAGATGTGTTCAACTCAGATCTGCACATTTTAATGCCATATTTCTTCCTTTTACTCTCCCCGCAAGATAAATTTACTTACTCCACAAAAATGTTTTGCTGAAAGGAATAATTCATCCTTCAGTGTCCATCTAATGCACCTTGTGAGTAATGTGAAATGATGCAAAAATTACAATGCACCGGCCATGTCTGGAATGCTTAGATGCCTCCGAGTTAGAGGTTATGCACACAGAGTATTGAAATTAGATTTAACAACTATCATCTTTTACAATATTGCCTTGATGATTTTTTTCCCCCTTTTATAGCTTTGATCAGATGCCTCCTGAATACATTGCCGGTAACAAACCTTGCAGTCTGCTGCTCTGCAAGCCCTGCTCAGCTCTGAGCCAGGTTGCCAATAACTGCTTTTTTTTTTTTTTTTTTTTTTAAGTGAGAATATTTGTAGCCACAATTTGCTCTAGCAGGCAAAATTCAGATTGTATTTTTACTCCGTGAGTAGATCAAAAATAGGTTGTGGGATAACCAGACAGCTGTGGAAATAGCATCCTCTAGGTACCAGTTTTGGCTGTGCTGAGCCCTCCGTTCCGGCAGAGTGAGGGCAGACCTGTGCCCCCTGGGTGGGCACCCTGGCAGAGCTCTGCATCCTCAGCACGGGGTGAATGGACCACGGGCTCCATCCCAGCACATGTCCCCAACCCCGGCACGAACACCGGGCACAGCGTCTCGCTCTAACTCAAATTCCTGGCCCAGCCCTCCTCTCCAGGTCCATGCAGGCAGAGCCAGCCCCTGCAATGTGACCTTTGTTAAAAGGAAGCAACCGTACCATTGAATCAATGTCCCTCTGCCAGGAGCTCTGCATTGGAGCTGCATTGCAGTGTCAGCACCGGGGCTGCTCCGGCTCCAGCTCTCACCTGAATCCACCGCGACCCGCTGACACTTTGGGGAGTGTGGTGCCACAGCCCTGCGCTGGTGCTTGAGGGGCACAGTGGGTTTGGAGATGGCCAAGCACCTACAGACACTGGGGATGTGGATTTGCTCAAAATCTCATGCTCTTAACTCAGTATGGAGTTTGACTAACAGGGAGAAGATGGTATTTAGTAAGCACTGGAAATCTTTCGCTTTATTTATTGGTAGCATGGTAGGGATATTAACTGAATGGTCCCCCAAGTTTCCTCCAACAGAAGCAGTACATCTCTCTTTTGTCAGCTCCAGGTCCCTGGACTAGGACCAAACACCACCACCAGAAGCCCTCCCTTGGGACTTCCCAGCCCTGGAACTCACCCTAACACACCACAGGAATATTTATGACTTATAGGGATTTTTTTGTATTGGTGCCTGGGACTCCCAGCAGGGTTATGATCCCATTATACACAGCCAATAGGAAAGCCAGTATCGTAGATTGTTTGCAAGAGAGCTATAAAAATGTGACTAAGAGAAGCAACTTCATCTATCCCACACAGCAGTTTAGCAGGGAAATTTCTAATGCCACCTCTATCAGCTCAGAGTCTCACAGATTCAGAGTCTCGGAGAAAAGGGTCGTCTGAGTTAGCTGCTCTAGGATGAGTCCCCAGAGAGCATGTAAAGGCTTCTCAGTTTGACCTGCTGAACTGGAGTTGTTATTAAGACCTAAAATTATTGCTGTGCTATTGCTGTTTGGTGGATGACAACAGGAAAATCGCTGGACAATGGACACTGGCAGTGACTTTATCGATGGCTTGGTGACTTTGGCTGTCTTCGCTACGATCCCTTCCACTGCTCTTCAGTTCCATTCAAATTTCCTCCCGAAGAGCATAAATGCTTCCAAACTGAAGTGGAAAAACCTCCAGCACATTAACTAATAGCACATCAGAGGAAGTGCCTGGCTGTGACTGTAACCTCAGTAGGCATCTTTACATGGGAGGACGTAAACTGTCTCTGAATTATTTATTGAACCAAAGTCATCAAATTGGACAATTAACCTTGAAAACTTAATTTAAGCACCATAAAAGAAACATCTCCTGAAAAATGTGTCCTTAATAAAAGCCAGAAGCACAAACTGTAGCAGGTTCTGCCATGGTCTGTTGCAGGAACTGGGAGCTTCAGCGGGTTTGTCCCTGAGGAGGGATTAGTGCTGGAGGTGACTTGGCAGGAACACAGGAATTTGGAGAGCAGAGCAGAGCATCCCTGGAGCTCTCTGAGTGCCGCTCCAAAGGATGCTCCTCCATCACCAGGGCTGCAGAGAGACCCTGGGCAGCCACAGGCTCTGTCTGCCCTGCACAGCCCCAAAGCCCACAGCTGCTGCCGAGCCCCTCATTTCCCCGCAGGGACGGAGATAACACAGACAGGCAGCGAAGTGATGGAGCTGGAGGCTGTCAGGTGTCATCACTCCCTTCTTGAAGAGCATCGGATGAGCAGAGCTGTTCCAGAGGATTTTACCAGACAAAGGATTTTACCCAGCCTGGAAACTCTTTGGAAGCAAAAGGCAGTTTCCCTCCTCAGTCCCCTCTGCTGTGGATGAGCTCCTGCTCCAGCTTGGTGTCTGCCGTGCTCCTCCGACACCACTAAATGATGGAAGCTGCAGAAGGCTTCGGCAATTTATTCTGTTTAATTTCCTCCACAAAGGTGTTTTATCCTCACTAATAAAAAGAGTGGAACTTGATCATTTCTAAAATATTGTCCCTTCTAAATCTTTATGGCTCAAAGTGGACTGAGATCATTAGAAGTTACTTTATGTGCAGCTCAATCAGCTCCAAAGGGCTATCTCCGTCACTCCGTGCTTGCTGAGAGCAGATCCCATTTCCCAGAGGCAAAAGAACAATACTTAATCACTTCCTCACTTGTTAGGTGTTTTAACAAGTTGTATTAAGCTTCATCAGTCGGAGCTTTCATGCCAGATTAAAAATGATAGTTCATTTCTCTGCTATTATAGGACATCATTTGTTTTCTTTTATTTTGCTGGGCACTTGCATGCCACTGTAATTTCACATGAAAATATATGACTGATGTCACCCAGAAGTAATTAGGTTTTAAAAGCCTTGATTGCAATAGACACGGACGTTACGGCTTTATGGTGCCAGTGCTTTGCCATCCACTTTATGGCTGTTGATTCTGCAAGTATTTCATAGATCTGTCGATAGGAATAAGTTAGCTGATGTTGACTGGAACTATTAATCAGAAGGAAGGAAAATATACATTTTTATTTCTGCACTCAGAGTTGATAGCTCAGTAAAAGCCTCCTTACCCAGTTTTGCAACACTCCAGGGTTCCCTCACCGCTGAAATTAGAGAGATGCAGGGAAATCCTGGGCTCCTTCAGGGTTATAAACAAAGTGTTTCAACACACTGTGTTGGAGAGACCTGTTCTTTGCCACTGTATACTGATATTGTACTTTAATGCACAGGGAAACACACATTTAATTGTTCTAGCCTTCCAATAATATTTTATAGGGATCCATCAGATTCCGGCAGGACAGGGATGGAGCTGTTGCCTTCCTGTTATGCTCTGGGTCAGAGCCAAGAGCTCAGAGGGTTACATTTACATCTCAAAACTCAACTCTGGTGGTGTGGAATTAGACCATTCATGTTAAAATGCATTTCTGTGGTCACGACCAATCTGGGAATCTTCTGGTGTGGTGACCAGCAGGGAAACAGAAGGGAATACAGGGAGGTGAGATCCTGGTACCGCTGCAGGTGAGTGCAGAGCATCCCCTGACCTCGGTGGGACTGGGAATTTGCCCAGCCAGGTAAATGCTGGTTTAGGTTTCAGAAAGTCTGCAAGGCTTGGGAAACCAGGGAGGATTATTTAAGAGAGTTTGTGTGCAGCCCAGCAGTCTGAACCATTTCACAGTGATCAAAACCCCTCAGGCTTTTGTCATGAGAACCACAACAAAGAGTTCAGCTGCCAGTTTCACTTGTGACTTCAAGTTCCTCATTTTTAAAAAAGCTGTTCCCTTTTCACAAAAGCAGAAATTATAGAGTTTTGCTTTTAATGGGCCTTTCTTCTGATGTCACCTCACTGATGAGGTGCTCCTGTAATGGCACCGAAGGTGCCCTTGGGTAAGGCAGACCCAGACCGTTCCCACTGCTCCCTCTGAAAGCCATCCCCAACAAATGGATGTGCTGGGACCTATCCCAGTACCTAAGAATGCCATCTCTCCCTGGTTGCATCAACCTTTTAATCAAATCTTGGGCGGATGTCCCAGGTGGCAAGAATGGACTTTGCTGTGCCAAGAACAGAGAGTCCATTCCAGAACCGAGGACTTGATCCCACCCAGTTCACTCCAAAACATGTTGGCCACAGTTACAAAACCCTTTGAGTCCAGCAAAGTGTGGAAAAGTGGCACTTTTCTCCAGATTCCTGTGCTGTCCTTGCTTTTCCAGAGCTGAAGCCATACCCAGAGACTGACCACATCATCCTTGGGAGGTTCAGCCATCCAGGAGGCACCAGGAAAGTTTACAGGTTCAGGTGCCAGCTCCTGTGCACTAAAGAAAGTAATGAGGAGACTTCTGTCTGTTTATGCTTACTGGAAAAAGGATTTCTTCTGCACTGTTGCTTTCATGAAAGGAGCTCTGCCTTCCCGCTGGTATTCAATGGTCCCAAGGATTTCACCATGCAGGGAAGGCATCTCCAGGCTTTCCCACATAAAGTGCTGTGTCTGTCTTTCACCTGCCCTGAAGAATCTCATGCTTGACTCCTGATTAAAATATGGGCTGCTTTACACTTTCCTTTTCCTTTTTTTTTTTCCTCCCCAGAAGAAAATTCTAGACAGCAAACACAGGAAGAAAAAAAGGCTGAATTGCCAGCAGATAAGCCCAATTTCACTTGACCCCTGAGCTCTATCGGTCACTCCTAACAATGGGATGTGCTCTTATCTCAGCACACCACTTAACACCCATTAATGCTTTGGGGAGTAAGTCCAGCTCTTTAAGATCCCCATGTAAGGATTTATTTCAAACACTGAGATGAGTGGGATGACTGCCTTTAGCAGCTGCAGTCTGAAGTGCTGGTCTGTCCTGCTCAGTACTCTGTTCACTGTAAAGCTTGAACCCAGTGGATTAAGGACCTGTAAGAAAAAAAATCACTTGGAGCAGATTTGCAGCTGGTTTGAATTGGGAAAGCTCCTGCAGTACACACTGGTACCAGTTCTCTTGCTGGGGGGGCACTGGCATTGCTCCATAAATTAATTCATCCAGGTCCATTGTTTGATGGTTGTGGTCACTTATGTGTGAGGAAAGTCTGGTTCCTCACCGAGTCTGGAAACCAGTCCTGACCTTGGATGCAAATTCTGGAAGTTTTTATTGGGAATTTGAAGTTTCTCTGAGCTGTCTCCATTTATTTTCTTTCTGCTGGAATGGCATGAAAATGCAGGCTGTACTAAAAAGAAAAACTACTGAAATTATTTACTCATCTAATTATCCTGAAATAATTTAAAATCAGATTAAACTAAATGTTGCTGCAAACCTTGCTCTGTTCAGAAATTTCCAAGGAGAGTTGAGACACATGCACAGGTGTTTCAACCCCTTACAAGTTTGTTTGCCACTACCGGGCAGAAGTGAGAACTTCAGTGCAAGTTTAAAATTTTGACTTTACAACAGAAACAAAATTAAATAGAGATATAAAATGGAGCAGCCTTCCCATATCCCTGAATACAGTGATTCCAACCACAGTTTGGGCCAATACAACTGCCTTCAACAGATCCTTCTCGAGGAAAGATGGGCATCAGCTGAGAGCTCCAATGCTGCTGGAGAAGGGTTCCCAGACTGACAGCAAAATTTCCTAAATCCTTGTGCAGGAATGGCAGAAAATTTGGCTTAGACTGCTGAAAAGGAAAAATTACACAGTGAAAATAAAAATAAAAATTACTATTTTTCTTACCAGTCGGGCTGGAGTAGAAGAGCCTGAAAAATGCAGAAACGAGCTCATTTCTGCTCCACCTGCATCTGTCCCAGCTGACTTTGTCCCAGTCACTGGTCCCAGTCAAAATTTGGACACAACCCCCTTCACATTTCCAGCTGGTCTTAAGTTTCTCATGGATTTTCACTGAATGCAATATCTGACTCCAGCAAAGTGTGTTTTCTTTCTAAAACGCTTTTAGCCCTGATTCATAACTGGTAGGAAAAAATAATCTATGGAGTGAAATATGCCGAGGGTTTTAAGCAAATATTTAGGCGAAAAGCAGCTGGTAAATCTCTAATGAATGGCTGGATGTAGAGCTTACACATAATTCACGGCATGCCAGCCAGAAGGGCCTAATCCATCTCCTCTGCTCCTAACTCCTGAGGACATCCCGGGAGCTGGGGCGGCATCGTGAGCACTCGAGGCAGGCAGCAGGGAAGGAGGTGCTTCCACAGGCCTTTCCCTGTCAGTGCTGGGCTCTGGAGCCATGAGGTTGTAGTTCAGGCGTATTTTCTCTGGTTCAGTGTGGTGGTGGCTCAGCCTAATTCTAGGCTGCAGCCCCGCACTGCCAGCCAAACCCTAGCCATACAGTGGGGGATTTCCCTGCCTTAGACAGTGGGTCTGAGGGGGGTTCCATGAGCGGCACGGAGGTATAAGCCGCAGCCCACTGGGTGGCACCCTGGCATCCTTGGTCTGGAAAGTTCTGTTAAGTTCGGTTCTTCATTGGTTCAGTGTTACAGTCCCTGCCTCCCAAACTCCCTCATTGGACTGTATCCCTGCTGTGCCCTCCCCTTACCTGTTCCCCATTGTTCCCGTTCTGTTACCGCCCCCCTTGAAAAAGGGGCTCCCCGCTCCTCTCGGAGCCAGTCTAGTGCCTGAATTCTCCGGATTAAAAGCTTCTTGGACTGAGCCCTTTCCNCCAGGGAACGGACTGAGCAGCGTTAGTTCAGCTTCTCGTGCCCTGCTTTTAAGGACAGGCTGTTGTATGGGGGGACTCAAGTGACAGAGGTTTGAAAGGACAAACTGATCACCCTTGGCAGATGTCATCACTGCTACGTCCACCCATGCACTCCCATTCCTCTCCACACACAAGAGCTTAATAAAATCCCACATACCCTATAAAGAATCCCATTTTCCCTTTTACTTTAGTAACACTTTAAAATAATGGGACATTGATACTGCACTACAAAGCAATTCCCTTGGATGGATCCATGGCATGGTCCTTATCAAGTGAGTTCAAGGTGATTTGTGTCATCATGGTGATTTTGCATCTTGTTTATTACCTTCCAGAGATCGCTTTGCGGTGATTTTTAAGGTGGCATGGAAATTACCACCTGAACTGTCTTCTAAATCAATGAAGCCTTTTCCTGCCCAATAAAAAAGCTCTCTTATGGTTTTCGATGAGCAGATATTAGCTAATGCTTAATTACTGTGGAGGGATGGGTACTAAGCACAGGAGAGGCAACAGCATTAATAAAACTCTGAGAGTAAAAATAAATCAGGAGGTACAATAAGGAGGACACTGAGGAGTGAAGTGCTCACCTCTGGCATCGCCTTGAGGGGACACCAGGGTCTCACTGTGACATCTCAGCCCTTTGGTGTTTCATGGACACCTCTCCCCTGTGAAGACGTTTTTGACCCAGCCCATTACTGCCTAAAATCTCTCCGTGCCTGGAATGTCACCCCTACCACAGGGCTGGGATTCTCTTCATTGATTCCTGACACAATTTCCCAATGACTTTCAAAAATCGAGCTGCAATTGGTGCTGGAAGTTTCATATGAATGCGTCCGAGGTGACAACCAGGGCAGGTCTGTGATGGGACAGGTCCTGGCCATCCTCAGCACACAGCTCATGCCAGCAGCAGGAGGAGGAGACAAAAACCGTGCTGATCCCTCCATCCCTGCCTGGACAGTGGCCCACCAGCATCCAAACCCTCTCTCCTCCATGGAAACCTTCTCCTATGCTTCACTGCAGACTAAAAAATTATATCTGTGGTTCGCAGCATTCCACAAATCACAGCTGGACTTTTCAGAGGATCCCCAAAAGCTCGATGCTGCTGTCTTTCTCCCTGGTATGTCACAAGGAGGCTTTAAAGAAACGCATTTTCCAATTTTTCTTTGCTAAAGGATGCAATTTAATGTGAAACTGGGGACTTGACTTCGTTTGTCACAGGACTCATGGAAATTGTGTTGGCCGGTGGTTTGGGCACAAGTAAATGGAAGAAAAAAGATGGACAAGTGTGAGATGGAAGAATTTCCCCACACCTGGGTGCATCTCAGATTCCGGGCTAAGGAGCAGAAGCACAGGCTGGTCACCGCAGGCTCAGCAGCTGCCGTCTACTGGCAGTCAGTCCCTTAATCCACCACCAGCCTGTGCATCCTTTTGGGTATCATCCCTTGCAGCAGTGCATAACCAAAGATGAATTACAAGAGGAGAGTTGAGGATTTTTTACCAAAACACACTGAACTCACAAAAATCCAGCCTTAGCAATAAATTCTCAGCATAATCTTAAAAACAGGATGTTTAAATGTGACCAATGCTCCACCAAGAGCATGTTCTAACTCTTGTCTGACGCCTGTGTTGCTTCCACTTCTGAGCAGCTTTATTTTCATTCCCCAGAGGAGTTGCATATAAAATAGATCATTTCAGTGTTACTCCATAATATGTTCTTATAACTGATACATAGTGTAAATAAAATGAAACATTAATAAAAATGGTTGGTGTCTATCTCCAGCTCTAATTTGAATACTTACAGGCAGGAAAAAACCCAAACCTCCTGGAAGTGACGCTAACAAATTTCACAAACAAGGCACTGAGAAAATGTGAGCACTCCAGGAGAAGGTGGCCACATGGCCAATAAATCCTCTTCCTTAAGCCAACTAGTTATTGTCTATAACGTTCATAAAACTCTTTGCACAGAAGACCCTTCGTGATGAAATAAACCATCAATCTCCACTGCATTACTATTCATTTTCCGTGTGTGCTGAGAGCAAATGTCATTCAAGGCATTACAGTTCTCTCAAACTATATTAAAATACATAGTCTGATGTTATATCTCTTCGAGCCTCTCTGTTCATAAATTGTCGCTGCTGATTGGAACATAAAACATATTTTATAACGCCATAAAGCCCCAGAAGATACAAGATCACTCATGTTTGTCTTTATGGCTCGATGTGTAGGACTTCGAGATGCTAAAGCATTGTGTATTTCATACCAGCAATGGCCAGGGTCCTGTGGAGGGTAAGTCTTAGACATTTCCATAAAACATTATTACCGTGTTCCTTGATGACTGAAGCACCTCTGTGCATAGAGTCTGAGCCCTTAACTTATGGACTGTAAACGGATGAGTTTTCCCAATAAATCAGCTCTGTTTAGGAGCAGAGTTATCCTGCCCAACACTTAGCTTTGAATGTTATCTCCAGGTGTCAGAGTAATGATGACTTTTTTCATTCCTCCATTTTTCTTTTCTTCCTGATGTGGCTAAGAAAACTTCCTTCCTACGAGTAAGTCCCCTGAGAAGTTAGTGAGATATTTCAACATGTTAGGAAATTAGATCAGCTTCTGAGTGATGTTCCGTGGCTCCATCAGACCTGCTATTTCTGGATCCTCCTCGGGGAGCCATGGCTATCACCTTCCAATGCACTGAGATGCTTCTGTGTGGAAGGAAAGTTCCTGCCACCATCTCCTGCAATCCTTGCCCTTACATACCCCCCCAAGCTACAATTCTGACCTTTTACACCCTGTTCATTGCACTGGAGCAGTGCCAGGATGCCCCACCACTGAGCCCTGTGCTTCCAGGATCACAAATCAGTGCCCAGAAACACCAGGGTGGGGGCAAAGGCTGGGTTCAGACTTGAGGCTTACTGCAGCACCTGATGGATTCAGAGACGACACCGCAGGGAGATGGATGCTGAATCTCTGGTCCCTGTCCTTCCCCAAAACGTCTGAAGGGTGGCATTTTGGGTGCAAGAAATGAAAGAGCAGGAAAAAAAATATAGGGATGAAGGCTGCTGGTTGGCAAACAGACTAATTTGTCAAACAAACCCTTACGGTCTCCAGATATCCAAGCTCTCAATATAAGAGCAGGGACACAACCTCATCCTGCTCTCAGGAAGAGGCCAAGAAGGTGATAGTGGCTCAAATACTCCATAATATCTGAACCTGGGGACTGGCAGGCACAGCCACAACCTGCTCTGGCTCCAGCATCCCAGACAGATTTGCGTGAGCATCCCAGCAGCCCTGATGATCCAGCAGCTCGGCAGGACGCCCTCATCCCATGTGCCACAGAGCTAAAGCCTTGGTATTCCAGTGGTTTCCTCTCTGCAGAAAGCTGTGCAGTCTTTCCACCCATTTAAAGGTCTATAAGAGGTCTCATCAAAGCCAGGTATAGTTTATATTGCAGATGGCTGCTGACATGATATAATCCACACTAACAGGCAGGCTGTTAAAGGTCAGAGTCTCACTTCACTTCTGTTATTAGCTTTGATGTTGGGAAGATGCTGAATTCCCTCCGTGTCTTTTTCTCTTAGAAGGAAAAAAGACACTGTTTACTGTCAGGCTCTTCATCAACATAATTGGTGGCTTCTCTGGAATCGCCCCTTTGCTCTAAAAAGCGCTGTAAATCAGCTGTAGGAAGCCTGGTCTTTGAAAAATCCTCGAGCGGAAGAGGAGCGCGAGCAGCAGTTCGCAGGACGGGCTCCATGTCTGTGCCAGATGTGTGCAGCAGGCAGGGGAGGCTGGAGCCTTCCTCATCCTGCACCCCTAAGCCGGCAAAACTGGTCACAGCTTTAAGTCACGAGCACCCCAGAGCCCTGGCAACTTTGGGGAGCATTCCAGGAGTTGTTGTAAGCTCTGGATCATGATGGAATCTTGAGCTCCAGGTGCTGCTTCCATGCACAGCGGGGATGCCGCTCCCAGCATGTGCGTGCCAGGTTGTGGCGTGGCTGCTCCACATGACCCCTGCCTGCTCCAGAGCCTCGGGGGGGCCCGAGGGAGCAGAGATCACTCCCGGCCATCCAGGCTATGAGCCAGACCTGCAGCACTAAAGCACACGGGCAAATATTCCTGGGAGCAGCCTGAGCGAAGTGAGGTGCAGTGAAAGTGCTCCAGGGACTGAAGTGCCAGGGCTGCTGTCCTTGGAGCCCAAGCGGGGCTGCATCCTCCCCAACCCCTCATCCCACCCCTTGGATCCCGCTCAGCCGAATGGAGGCAGCAGAGTGCGAATCCTCAGCCCTGTCCGCCACCCCCTTTCTAAACAGGACGCCAAAGGTGGTTTTTGTTGCTGAATCCCTTATTCAGGAATGGTACTGACATTACCCCGGCTTCGCTCACCGTGGGCTCCAGCTCCTGGAAAAACTTCTCATCTAATCTCAAGAAAGAGACATTATGCCCATCACCAAGTCCTTGGAAGGTCCCTGCTGACCTTGGCCACTCCCTTGTGTGGACCCAAAGCCATTCCCGGCCGGGGCAGGGCAGGGCGGGGCAGGGGCTGCCGGGCTGGTGCCGCGCTCAGCTCTTTGATCTCAGCAATAGTGAGGCTTTGCCTGAAGATGGCACTACAGAATGGCTGCGGCGAGCGTCCGGCCGCAGTCCCGGCGGCTTCGGTGCGATTAAATCCACCACTGACCGGCCAAAAATCCCAGCTCCTATTCCCCGTAAAATGCGTGTCCAGCTGCAGTCCCCTGCCCGGTTGGGGTCCGCTGGGGGGAAGGACGGCAGAGGTCACTGTGTGCCTGGCAGGTGTAAACCCCAAATCCTCTGGAGAAAGCTGAACTCTCCCTATTCCCTGCAAAACTCGGGCCTCCCAAAGCAAATCCGGGCTCTTGCTTTCCGTGTTCATGAGTTTCATCCGTCTTGCTCCTGACTCGGTGAAACTGCAGCAGCAGTTTTAGTTTCTCCCCATAAATGGCACCACAGAAGCTCACAGGGTGCAGTGGCCGTGCTGAATGATCTTAAACCCTCTCATTTTGGGGCAGCATGGTGGGATGGTTGCTCCCCCTCTCCTCCTTCCCTGTCCCATGCTTGTAGCTCCATTAAAACAAGCCACAACAGGAAGGAGTTACCAAACTATTCAGCCTCGCACAGCAAATCGCCTCCTTCCCACTATCCTTGACCGGGAACTGTGGCTCCCAAATAATCTGAATCCTCAGGCATTAATGCCAAAAATCCCCACAGCCCTGAGGTAGCCCAGGCAGAGATGTTTCAAAAGCACTTTCCTGAGGGTTTCCAGCAGACTCCATGGGCAGCCAGGGGGAAATTCCTGGGCCAAGGGCCAGGAGGCAACAGGGAGGGAATGGGGAAAAGTCAGAGATTAATTGATCTATGTCCACGAGGGGCCCGGCGGAGGCAGCGTGCCCGGGCAGGGGGCAGCCACCCGGCCAGTGCCACTCGGCTGGTGGCGAGTGAGAGCAGCGAGAGCGGCTCCGCGTTATCTCAGCCATCGCTGGTACCAGGTCACACCCCGCGCCTTTGTTTCCAGGCCAGGGCAGATACAGGGCTCGGCGCAGGCAGTGGGTGGGGGGTTTGGCCAGGGAAAGACAAGGCTTCCTTAAATCCAAACCGGGAAGCAGGGCTGCTGGAGGTGGCCAGGAGAAGGATGCTCGCTCCAGGAGGTCACCCCCGCCCCTCCTGCCTCAGGACTTCGACTGCAGGCAGGACAAGCAGGCAGGAGCACAGCCTGCCAGGCTCAGCTCGACGTCAGCTCACTGGAGAGGGTGAAGAGTTGGGTGAACTGTCAGATAAGCCACATGCCTGAGTATGAACCTGAGAAGCCATCGCACACAAAACCCATCTCACCCTTGGTTACCAGCACTTTCCTGACCACTAGGAAGGGCTAGAATTTGGATCCCAGTCCAGGACTGGCTGTGGCTGCTGTCCATCAGCAGCTGTCACCTCCATGCAGTTGAATGACCACGGGCTCATGTGTGGGGAGCTGGGTTCATTGCTGTTCCTCCCCTCTGCAGCCTGTGCAGAAACATCCCTGAAGTTTAAACAGATACTTCTGATGTATTATGTGAAAAAAGACATTTTTACGACAAGAGTAATGGACC
The DNA here is from genome assembly GCA_013389985.1 of Dryoscopus gambensis. Taxonomy (NCBI): domain Eukaryota; kingdom Metazoa; phylum Chordata; class Aves; order Passeriformes; family Malaconotidae; genus Dryoscopus; species Dryoscopus gambensis. The sequence continues at coordinate 748,880 of WEIT01035649.1, forward strand.
ATGATGGGGTTTAATGTCATTGCAAGCCTGTACACATGGTCTTCCCAATGAAAAGAGCATGTGAGGTATTACCAGAGGACTTCCCAAAGAGGATAAGATATGAAAGGAGAGGATAAACCACAGTGCCAAGTATCCATATGGCAGCACAACATTTGTGTTGGAAGCAGAGACAAGCCACAAAGTTCAAAGCTCCAAGCAGAGCTACTCCAGAGTTCAAGGTCCTTCCAGCTTGATGGCATGATTTTGTCAGATATAGCTGCAAACCATGCCGTGGCACTGGCATGTGCTCAGCAGGGCTGGGGATCGCCTTCCAGTCCGACCCACGACCGAGTTATAAAGTTCATATTTGAGCCACTCCAGCATTTTAGCTCATCACAGTTCCTAAGCCATTTTTGCGTGGGACATGGACAAAGTTAAAGGTGCCACAATGGGGAGTGGGGCTGCCAGCCCGTGTAGGTCTGAATTCCTTGCTTTCCCTAAATCATGTCATCTGCCCGAGCATCCTTCACCAGCTTCCTAACATTTCCCATCCATCTCGGCCGCTGGAAACCCTTTGGATCTCCCTTTTGTTTACAATGAGTAATGGGCAGGAGTTAACAGAGGTTCCAGAGGAAAAGGTCAGTGTAGTTCAAGCAGCATTAGGAAGAAACTCTCAGCCCCGCTTTGATCTGCAGAGGATTTAAGCGGTCAATAAGGCAGCGCGGGGAGCAGCAGCGTCTCCCAGATGCCCTCTCACTGGAGCTGCTCCGAAGGCCCCAGCCCCGGGCCCAGCCCCGCCAGGATGCAATTCCTACCCGTCCCTCGGGGTTTATGGCCGGGGGAGGGCGTGAGTCACCGGCCCCGTGTCTGGCGGTGCCATGCACAGCTCCCCGGCCGCCGCCGCCGCCGCAGCCTCCCCGCGTGTTTGCAATTGCTGAGGCAGACTGTTTGCTCCTGCCACGTCCAAGGCAATCCAGTAAAAGTTTACAAAGGGCTAGAGCTCAATCGCGAGCTTGTGAAAACACCGCTCCGGGCTCCCCGGCTCTGCGGTTCAAAGTCTGAAGTGTGCCCCGTCGATTTACACACGTATTTATTTTACGGCTGAATGGGAGTCATTTCACCGAGATCGACCTTCAAGGAAACGGGGTGAAAGCCCTTGAGCTGGAGGGAGTGGGTGGGACGTTTCCTTTTTAACCTTCACATGCGTTGGGCTGATGGATCCTGCCCAAGTACAGCCGATATTTAATGCCACAGGATGAGGCAGGGTGATGCGCTGGAGCAGGGCTGGATGTGCGGCAGCTCCACTGCCCGGGGTAACTCCGGGTCAGATACCCAGGGGCTCAGCTGGGATGAGATTTTAAGAGGCATTTTCATCTCCTCAAAGTGGAAAGACCACATCCCACAGTCCCAAGAAGGGACTCTTCTTTAACACCACACCGGCATAACCCCAGGTGTTTGTATCGTCTGAAACGACAAACGCGCTGTATGGATGCTCATTCCATATTCATGACAGCATTTTTCTGGCTTATCCTAATCCACTTTTGAAGTAAAATCAGCTACATTTGAAAAAGGTGCTGTCATCATACCAGAGCTGGTTTTTGTACAATTTTGGCAGAAAAATTGCATGAGCTCACCCAGTACCAATAGTCATGTTTGCTGTGGACCAAAGACCTGCCCGATCCATGGAGTCTCCAAAGCTCTGAGTATCATTTCACCCCACACTGTGTGCACCAGGGTTGTAATGGAAAACCCTGCTATCACTCAGTGATTTCCTCCCCACCCTTCTGCCTGTGTGTCCCTCCCAGTGCTCACCTTTCTGCTGCTCCCTGCCCATGCACAGCCACATTTGGTGTCGTGAATCTCTCCTCTACATCCATGCCTGTTCTCAACCCGCCATCTCAGACGAACATCTCTTCCCTGCCCAGCCTCCACCCCTTCACTTTCTCTCCTTGTTTGGCTGTTGCCTCCATCAGCAGGATGCATTTGGAAGAGCTTTTACTGAATAAGCCCTATAAATGAAGTCACTCAGTATCATACACGTCTCCTGCTGGTTCCCCAGCAGGTTTCCAGATTAGAGGGGGGGAGAAAAACCCAAAAGAAATCAAAAGAAACCAGATGCTCAGGGGATTGATTATTCCTGCGCTATCCTTTGGATAAATAAAGTGTTTGGAAAGTTCTGAAAACACATTTTGATGCTGGGAACTAATTTATAAAAAGCAGAGGGCAGGAATAGATATGGGTTTAGGCTTCCCAGATGCCAGGAAATGATGTTAGGTTAGGTTTTATTGTAGTCAGAGCAGTGCAGAGGGTACGATGGTACCTGCCACCCGTGGGCTGTGAGGTTTCCATGGGTGCCTCCAGCTGAATTGTTTTGGGGATGGGTCAAAGGCAGGAACAGACAGCAGCTCTTGCATTTTCCATGGGGTCCCATACGAAGGACAGCTGCTGCCTCTTTACATCCTCCCCTAATCTGCTCACACCCTCTCGATCTGGTTCAAATAAGTCGGTGGGTTTCTCCCGAGCCCCAAGCAGGGACGCACATGTTCCTGGGTGCGGGGGAAGCCTTGGAAATGGGGTCATGAAAGGATATGGCCGGGAGAAACCACTCATCGGGCAAAATCCAGGGCTGAGCACCCGCCTGGAGCTCACATGGGGTGGCTCAGCGGGAGTGGAGCAGCCACGCTGCCGGCAGCTGCCTGACACGGCTTCTCCTCCCTCCAGAGGCAGCCCAGGGATGGAGGGGAGCAGGGAGCGGGCAGAGGCCGGGGTCACTGCACGGTCCCCTGCCCAGCTGCCCCCCAACATCCCACCTCCAAGGGCTGGGGGTCCCTGGGCTGGGCTCAGCTGGGGTGGCCATGAACGCCGTCCTGGGGGAGGCAGGACGGTGCCCTGCACTCCCACAGCACGCACAGGAGTGTGCACAGGGGTCTAAAGGCAGCGGGGTCGGAGATCCAAGGACAGAGGGTTGCTGGAGGAGATAAGCTCTGGAAAAGGTCGTTAGCCAGAGAGGTTGGTATTTATCTGGGCATGCGAAAAAACTGTAGGGGAAATGCTGTTAAGTGACAAGGTAAATATTTCAAGTGGTGTTTCCATTAACTCCACACTCCCTTTACAGATTTTCCTTGGTTCTACTCTTGGACTCAAAGTTGCCTTCGGTGACTTTTTGGTTCTTATCTCAGTTCTAAATGTTAAACTCCTTGAGTCAACTGATTCTAATAATTTAGAGTGTTGTTTCAGTGATTTATCAGAGCGATACAAGCCAAAATGAGGGATTATTTGTGAAAGTTTGTTTGAAGCACTTACAGGAAAAAAAAATTACTGAAAACATGAATGAGATTATTTTTTAGGGGGGGAAAAAAGAGTATGTAATTTTCAGGAGCTGAAATGAAAGTATGTAATTTTTCTGAAGGAGTTTGACAATCAAAAGCTCTGAAATCAATAAACTTCTGGCCCCCAACTGTATTCCTGCAAATCTTTCTATGCTACAAATAAGTGTTAGCATTTGTATTATATTCACCATTGTGCAAAATGCATTTCTGCCATCAATACCTTCATTTGTATGAGCCTTTTTGTTGTGCTTTCATTGTTGATATATTCAAGCTATTTATTATTACTTGTTTATTTAAAATCACTTTGCGATGTTGCCTTTATATTTCTTGGCTGCATTCAAAACACATATTTAAATAGTCTGTGTCTCTAAGAGGAGCTATATTAATCATAAAACGCTCTGTATTCACCCATGTCTTTCCCAGTGAGTTCTTCTGCACGTTTTATTATCTCTTTATGCTTCCTCACCCTCTTTTGCAAAGGCTTTAATTTCTGTTGTGTCATGCAGGGCATAAATACCACAAAGGAGATATTGATATTATTTGTTTATAGGGCACCTCACACATTTACAGCTCAGGTCCAGAGGTTCTCCCATAGTACAGCTAAGAGAAATGCCAGCTATTTTTAGGGCAAATTTCCCATCTGACTTTATAACAGAGATATTTCTGCTGTGCAATATTTGCTTTTAATGATAACGATTCCAGCCCCGATGATAAAACCCCAAATCTTGCAACAAGTATTTCTCTTTTTTTTTCCTTTTCCACTACTCCCGGAGTTGTGTGATTGTGCAATTATCTCAGCTTTTATTTGTTATCATCTTTTATACCTTGTGGCTGCCAAGAAGAGCTTGAAATGGCAAACTCTGATGTTTCAGGAAAAGGTGTTGAGAATGGGGAGGTCCCAAGCAGGGTTCATGTGGCTGAGACATGGTGAGGGGCCCCTCTCCATGATCCCAGGGGAGGTGTTGGGGTTCTTCTACACTCCTGGGGGTTCCTGCCTCCAGACTGGGCAGGAATTTGCTATAGAGTCCAGCCTTGTGCCCCACAGACAGGCTCTCACCCAGTCTGACCCTCTGAGTGCAGTGAGATGCCCACTGAGATCCAGGATTAGTGGGTTCTGCCAGGATGTTGTGAACCAGAGGGGGTTTTTAGCTTAAAATACCCCTCAAAGAGGGGTGAGTGCTTGGGGGAGGCTGCAGAATGCCAGTGACACACACACGTGGAGGGGGAAGGTGAACACGGATGGGGCAGGCAGCCCCAGCTCCCCAAATCATCCCCACGGGCTGCACAGAGAACGCACTGAAAGCCCCCGAGGGGCATCACCGAGCCTGGGACAGCCCCACCGTGCTCCTGTCCCACCGCCCCCCCAGTGCCAGCACGGGGACCCGCCGTCCTCGCCAGCTTTGCAGCGTGACCTGTCAAGAGCGGGGTCAGCCGCGGGTCAGCCCCAAAGAGAGAAAACAGCAATCGCCTCCCGCTTATCAGCGCTTGGGGCGGGTGGAGAGACACCCGTGGGGTGGGAGCAGGGGAAGGGCCGCGGGGATGGCCCGAGGGTCACCCCTGGGTGACCACCTAACAGCTCTGATGCGGGAACGAGAGCTCCAGGCAGATAAACCCCGTTCCGCGTCCTCCTCCCGCATCCTTACAGCTCTGATATAACTTCAGTACACACTGAGCAGCAGCAGGTACCTGCCCCACCCAAAAAAGGTGCTTTTCCAGCCAGAATTATGTCCATTTTCATGCCTGACCCAGGAGAGAGTGAAGTTTTGCTGATGCACAGGATAACCCTATAGAAGGCTCTGAATCCTGCCCATTTTTATTCTCAAGCACCTTGCAACCTCTGACTATTTATATATTCAAGGCTTACAAGAACAAAGCATTTAATCATGTGCTAAACATCAAGGCTGCCAGTAGTTTCCCTGACAGCGAAGGAATTATTCCCACGTGGAGCACCAAGTCACAGTCTGCTGCGTTGGGACCTTCCCCAGCCCTGCTCGGAGACATTTTGGGGCAAGTGGACACCATTTCAGGAGAAACAGCCCCATCTCTGAGAAGCAACCTGGGATTTATAAAAAACTCAGTATCATCCAGAGCTGGGTTAGAACAGCTGTCTAAAATAAATGCAACACTCACTGTTTTGGAGGATTTCTCATTTTTCCTGGTTTCTGGTGAACTGTCTCCATTCCACTGGCCTCTGCAAGGGGCTATTTCAGTTCTGCACCTCCCCAGTGCCCGTGCCCCTCGTGCAGGGCTGCGGCTGTGGTGCTCCATCTCTCTCTCTTTTCCTTTAGCCCAGCTGATCCAATCTGGGAATAAAAACAGAGGGAAACAGATGGTCCATTGTACACTCTGCTCCTGCCTGCACCGGCTCCCAAGAACCCGGTGCTGGGGCCAGGTTTTGCCTCTTATTTTCCATGTTATAGGTTAAATGCATGTGCTAAGAGGAATGTGGGCAGGACAGCTTGTGTTCCTGAGGGGGGGCCCCCTCAGTCAGCCCCTGCTTTGGGATGGTTTTCCTGCTAGTGCTGAAGAAATTGGGTGGAGAAGGTCCCTGGGGCAGGAATGGGTGTCCTTGAGCCAGGAGCCCCTGGGGTGCCTGCAGGTGACATTTTTGTCAGCCCTGTTAATCACTGAGTGACATCTTAGGTGCCACAGCAGTTGGAAAACTCTGGAGTATGATTTTTGATATCAGTGGATAATGTTTCACAAAGTTGTTTCTAAACTCCGTGTTACCACCTTCCCTTCACAACTTTTATTGTACTATATAATAATTTATTGACACGACATCAGCTTCAGTATCAAACTCTGCCTCCAATTAGCCCAGCTCTGGGGAAGTTTCTGTTTCACTTCTGCACAGCAAGCATTGGCCACATCCAGCACAGCAAACGCCAGCCACAGGCAGCTGGTAGCTCCTAACCCTGCTCCCATTTTCCAGGCTTTCTGCCTACCTAGGGAGACAAGAAAAAGCAGAAGGCTGACCCCCAGCATGATGAATTCCTGCTGAGCTTTTTCCCATTAACTTCAGAAAGGGCTTAATCCGGTGGTTTTCAGAAGCTGGGTGGCTGGTGGGGACTTTTGATGGAGGCAGAGGAGAGAAGACAGGGTGTTAACATGTATTTCTGATTAATTACAGTGTTCTCAAGAGTAAGTGAATAATAGTACTGGTCAGAGCCAGGCATCACACAGGTCTCAGCCCTGCAGAGTAAATGGTGTCTGAATTGTGAGTAATGTTGACCTGGCAGAGGCCAGATAAGATACGGATTTTTCATGTCCAGGACTGGACAGAATTCCACGTATTGATAACTAAATGCACCAAAATATAGGCAGCACTTAGCACGCAGCTCTTCCTCGCTCTCAGAAATCACATTCAGCTGGGTTAGACAGCAGAAGTGCCCAGCAGGGCAGGTAATTCATAAGAGAACAATTAGGAGATTAAGTTGCTTCAATAACTTCCAGCCCTGCTGCCTGATACAAAAAGCATCTTTTCCTGTCAGTCTGGTGAGGGCCAGGGGCCAAATCCTGCAGTGTCCAGGAGGGATTTCTGCAGGGACCCTGACAGTTCCCGATTGGAATTACATTCCAGTGCCAGCAGATAAAACCACAATTAAACAAGTGCTGGTGTTAAACAAAATTATGGCAGAGTTGTGGAGAGAACGAAGTTGTCCCAGCACCCTGGGTGTGTTTGGTGGCTGAACACTTTCCATGCACACTGAGCCAGCACCTTTTATAAATAACTCCTGAATTTACCCATAGCTCTCAAAGCCATCTCACTCTCCTATGTCAGAGCTGCCCAGAACAACTAAAAATTCACGGGACTGTTTTTCAAAGCACAATAATCTGCCTAAAGTCAGCTGTTCTTGTTTTTAGTCATCTTGAAAACATGAAGACACCCCATTGCTCTGAAAACAGGCAGGAGGAATGCAACAAAATGAATAGTTTGACTTTCGTGGTTTTATTTTGGTATATATTTCATATCTATATCTCATATCTATATATGATATATATTATTCTATTATTGACCTGTTCAGATGTTTCTCAATGGAAAATGTTCAAAATTTTCAGTTTACGAGCTGTTCTTAGAGGAGAGGTGACTTTTTGACACTAATTTGGAATGAAAAATTGTTTGAATAATCCAAGTTTCCTACAGAATATAAAACTCCACCTTCCAGCCAGGTCTGGGAATGACAATTTTCCTCCTACTCCAGGTTTTCTCACTTATTGAAAAAAAAAATTATAAATGTTATGATGTACACTTGAGTCTCTTACATTTTTGCCAAGCTAAGTGATGGAGAAATTGCTTCATCCTTTCTGATGGCACTGGTGGAGCTGCTGAGAAATGAGCTGTGTTTAATTCCATCCTTCTATCAGGAATCTGCTAAAATTTGGGCTGAATGAAAACAAACATCTCCCCAGGAGCTGCACTCAGCACCCACAGCACGGTGGGAGCAGGTCCTACACTGCCTGCAGCAATTCTCCCCGAGGACGTCGCTGCTGTTTACAGAGAGCACGCAGGGGTGGGCAGAGCTAAACCAACCTTGCATATTTTAGCACAGCACACTCGCTGCCTCCTCAGACGTGTCAGAATGAGACGTTGCTTATAAAAAGGTGATAAAAATACAAAACCAAACAGAAACTTGGGGTCACCCAAGTGCTCTGTGCTGAGCTTTGCAGACCCCCAGCACTGCTCTGGACCATCCGCCCCAAACCTGAGCGTTGTAGGAGCTTTCCTGCTACATCAACAGCTTTTGCTGGCTGGTGCTGGATGAAGGGGGCAGGTCAGAGCTCTCAGTTCCTTTTCAGACTTCACAAAGTCAGGAAGACTGTGTCTATTCAGTATTAAATATTATCTCCTGCAAACAAGACTTAGGAGCCTGTTTAAGAACCGCGGGCTTTAAAAAGCGTGGGCTTTCCAGCCCGGCACAGCAGCAGCACACAGGGCCACACCAAATTCTTCTTTTATGAATCACGGAGTAGATGCTGCTTTAATGCTTATGAATATTTGTAAACTGGGAGTTCTGACTGAAGCCAGCGTTTGACCTCCTGGCATTCCCGGCCGGACACGTCCTGGCAGGGCTCATTGAAGATGCCCGTGTTCTGCGCTTTGCCTTGTCACCAGGAGATATGGCACACAGATGGAATGATCATATTGGCCTCCAAAGGAAAATATTTAACCCGGGGATGTCAATGGAATATAGAAATGATGGTTAAAATCCCAGAAGCCTGCCTTGTTTTTGTCTTTTTCCTTTCATCTAGCACTTTGGGTCATGCCATCACTTATACGCTTCAGCCCAAACAGGCAATTGCTGAGTTAAGAACCTGGAGTTCAAAGTGAACCATAAACCTTAGTCTATAAGATAAATCATACAAATTACTTTACAGAAATAAATAGAACATTTGGGAGAGAGGTTATCTTCTTGCCTTCAGTTTACATCTCTAATGACTGTAAGTTCACAAATGCATTCTGTCAAGAATATAAACATTGCTTTTATTATACCAAAGACAGATATTTATGACCAACTTTTACAGTATGGCCAGCCAGCTTAGAGGAAAATCCTGGAATCTGGGCAAGAATGTAGAAACTTTTTCATGATAATTACTGAATTTGTGGGCACCTTTTTAAGGCACGGTGAACTCTTCTCAGAAAAAAAACCTCACCATGTGGGTTAAACTGCAGAAATAAAGTTTTAAAACAGTGGTCAGGGCTCAGTTTTGCTAAATTTTTCTTGTGCAAGTGGTGCTGACATGCAGAAGTAGGTGTTCCCACACAAACCCAGGTGGGATTTCTCTAAACTTTGAACTCATCTTTCCCACAGTTCTCAATGATTTTATTATTGCAGCCTTGCACACTGCTGTGTTTCAGGGCACAATCCTTGCTCTCCTACTCTTGTTGCCAGAGGAATTTCATTTGGATTAGACTAGTCACTCAATCCTTTTTTTCTATGGCAATGTATAATAAGGGAAAAAATATTAGGTTGATAAAAAGATTTTTGCTGAAAATGGGTCTTGGAGAGGTCAGGGAAACACAGAGTCAATGCCAAGATACCAAGATCCCAGCATGGAAACTGGTCCCAGTTTGTTTCTTAAAGATGTGCCTCATGCTGCCCTGTGTAGACCACATTAGCATCCCCAACAAACCAAAATATTTTTTACTGCTCTTTGAAAACCCCTCTTGTGAAGCAGGGGAACAGCTTGTGCAGGATGCAGCTTGGGTACCTGACCTGAAGCTCCTGTCACGTAGGAGATGGGGATAAATAACATTTTCCTTGCACAAATCCAGGAGTATTGAGGTGCATTGCTGTTGTGGAGCTCTGGCCTCTGCTCCTTGCTCTGTCTTTAGGATAAGGCCGGCTGGGGAGAGGTTGGGCTGCCTGGGACAGGAGGTGCTGCTTGTGCCTTGGGAAGTCACGACATCGAGTGTTTTCTCTGCTTCATTGATTCAGGGTGCTCCTGGGGAAAGAGAGACCAGATCCAGGTCCAAAAGGATAAGAAAAATACCTCCCTGAGCCCCAGAGGCAGCCCCGCAGAGCAGCAAGAGCGTTTGGGCTCTGCTCCATCTCATCTCACTTACCCCTCCAAAACAAGTCCCTCTGAGCCCAAGCTCAGCTTAATTAGCAAAGCAAACATGGGCACGGCTCCACTCCCGGTGCCTGGGCTGTTTTACCTAAGCCCACGGGTATTTCCCATCTCAGCCACATCAGCACCTCTCCGGAGCCCTCTTCCCTCTCAGAAAAAGCGCCTGGTTTGGAGCAGGAGAAGAGGAAAGGCTCGCACCAGAACCACTCTGCAGTGCGTATCACTGGGCTGCATGTGTTCTGTGAGTGCAGCAGTCATGGATAAGGTATGAGAAATTGGACATGAGATCGCATTTCCTGCTCATGCATCTGCTGGATAAGCTGTTTGGAGCCTGCTGCTCCATCCAGGGATTGTTTCTTTCCTACATCATGGTAGTCACAGTGTCTCTGGTCAGTTGGGGTAAGTTATGTCTGGGAAGGGAAGGAAGAGAAGGGAAAGAAAGGGGGAAAAGAGGAGCATGTTGAAAACAAAAGCATTTAAGCCTGGACACGTCTGTGAGCATGTGTGTGACACATTCACGGGCTGGTTTGTCAGAAACAGGCATGTAAAATCTGTGCCCCCAGTCGTGCTCAGCAAATCAAAGGCTGGAATGGAAGAAAGAAGGAATTCCTCAGCTCTGGCTACGCCTGCAGATCTTGCCCAAATGTTGCTGGCGTGCCTCCCCCACTCCAAGCAGTGGAGCTGTGGGGAAGTCTGGGGTGCAGACCAGCTCCCAGTGAGGATTTCATGTCTCCAGTGCCCCCCAAATCCTCACTGCGGGAACCCGGGTCAGCACTGAGTGGTGGGAGGATGGGCTGCAAGCCGGTCCTCAGTGCTGATGAGAACAAATTATCAGTGATCAAGAGAGCTCTGGGCTTCTCCTCTCAGGACAGCATCTGGCTGGGAAGCAGAGCGGAGAGGAGTGAGAGGAAGGAGAATCAGGGTTTGGGCATGGGTGAGTTTTGGAGTCAGTGGGTTTGTGGGGGGCAGCAGGAGGGAGCAGGGCTGCATCTCCACAGAGGGTCAGCAAACAGTGGCACTGCCAGGGTCCCCTGTGTCCCCCGTGCCACACCCAGATCTCCTCCCAGCACCACTCCCAGCATCAGAGTGTGCCAGCTGCTCTGTGTCTCCCCTTGCACCTTTCTGCTTTGCATACAGGGGCTGTGATAGAGATGAGAACCTCACCTCTGCTGTATAAACCCATGGGACCATTTAAAAACCTTTCCCGATGGAGGGACGGCTCCACTCCCTCACAGCAATGCACCAGAGGGTGTTTTGATAAACTGATTGTATCCACAGCTCAAGTGGATGGGGGTTTCTGGAAAAAGTCCAGGGATTTTCTGCTCCATTTGACATCTCCCACACAGGCTCCTCCCGTTTGCTCCAAGCAGAAGTGTTCCTTTCCTTCTCTTTCCTTACCTTTTTTTTTTTTTCCAGAGGGAATTGAGATACAGGATAGGAAGGAACACAAATGAACAAACAAACAAAAAGCCAAGACAAATTATTTTTGCATTGAATCATGCAGAAAAAGGCCCACTCCTTTCAAATGGAACTGAACAGCCAAGAAAATTCTGAGAAAAATGGGATTAAGCGGGAGAAGTGCATGGAACAAAATAGATTTTTCTTCATTGGAGATGTTTTGCAGGAATGTCTGTGACTCCTCCAGCCCCTGCTCCTTTGCCACCTGCCCTGAGAGGGGGACACAAACAGAGCCCAGCCACCATCTCCATCCTCGAGTCTGCCCTTTGTGCAGAACTAACCACTGCCCATAGATTATTGGAAGGGTTAATTAATAATTTTACTTAAATGGTGTCTCATGGCTCTTCATTACTTGACTGCTTGGTTGGAAGCACCAACGAATACTTTGTGTTTTAGCTCAGAACCGAGAGCAGGAGCATGTTAACTGCATCCCTGATGGCATGTCCCTGGTTCAGCAGAGCCTGTTCCTTGGAAGACCCAGACAGATCCAGCCATTTTCCCCACACTCCTCTCTCTTGCACTGGAGCCACCCTCTCAAGGGCTTTTTTCTCCAAAATTAATTACAACTTGCATTAAAACCAGTGCATCTTGATACGAGCTCTGTCATAATCACAGATGAATGAGGTATCTGGATGTACACAGTGAAAACTTCTCTTTGCTGGAGCCATTTATAACACACAAGTATTCCAGGATTATTCCAGGCAATAAACAGGCCAGGACAACAGTGATTATCCATGAAAATGAACGATGGTAAATGGTTTAATACAATGGTTTACACAAGATGTAGTATAAAAAAACATCTCCCAGGCATCTTACCTGAACGATAAATGAAAACAGAGCCTCAAATAACAATAACAATGCAAAACAATTTGGGAAGCCTTTTCTAAGCAGCACCCTGGTTAGAGTCCAAAGAAAATACATGCAAAAGATATTCAAAATCCCATGCTTTACATTGACTTTGGCCAGCTCCCAGTTCTTGGGTATAAAGCTTTCTCCCAAAGTTTTGCAAGTAAAACAAGTTCTTTGAATGAGGACCTGGTCCAGCCAGCTGCTGAGCATTCTCCATTCTCACTAAGGTCATCGACATCCACGGTTTGCAGGACAGACACAATGCATAGGTCAAAAAATATTCCGTAATGAAATCCATCACATAAAACTCACCAAAAAATGAGAATTTCGGGATCCACCCCTTAGTTGTGTAATGCTTTTTTGGAGGTTTTTTTTTTATTAAAAATAGCAGAGATTTGAATACTGAAGTCACTGCTGGAAACTGTTCCGGCATCCAAGTGACCATGAGGCCCATGGAACTGGATGCTGCTCTCAAGGTTAGGGCCAAACCCTCCCTGCTCCACTCATGGGAGCAGCCTGATGCTTGGAAGCAGCTTCTGGAAATGCTCCTGCACACAAGCTGCCCCTTCAGCCCCGAGCACGGTGCAGGATTGGGCTCTGAGCCCTTAATCCCCGCAGTGAGAAGGGGAACAGTGCACACAAGATGTAGCAACAAAATAGATTTAGTTCAAGGTTAGTCTCAAGAACCCTTATCTGATCACTGACAGTAATTTATCACACAGAACCCATCATTAGTGTCAAGCTGTTTTATTACCCACTAACTTAACACTGTTTTACCAAGAGTCAAGTGTGATGTCACTCATGTTAAAGTAATTTACAGCTAATAGATATGAGGTAGGAGTCAATGTTGGCTCGCCGAGTTCCTTTCATACTCGGTGCTAGCTCCTCTCATTTTGCTCAGTAGGCAAATCAGGGAGCAAGGAGAGGCAGCAATAAAGGGGAAACCAGACCAAGCACACACAGAGGAGCTTTGAATTCCCCAGCAACTTTTACTTTGAGTACGAGAACTCACTCAAATACATGAACTCTGAAATGGATGGTAGGATTCAAGAGACAATAACAAGTAATCTGGTGAGAGTTGTGGAGTGCATTGGCCATGTGGAAGCTCCAGCACAGCAGCAGAGGGGGAATCCCTCTAGAAGTCACATCATGTACCCCCAAACCCTACAAAATCTGTCTCACAAGGAAAGAATAAGCTTGGGCTGATTTGACGTTGCCTTTTCAGTGGCATCAACTTTGATGGTGAGAGTTCCCCTAATTTGGAACACTAAGAGAAGTTACAGAAGCCTCGATAAGGAGTTTTGTTGCAAAAAAATGGAGACAATTGCGCATGAACATTGTTTTCCTTCCCCGCCTTCCCCGTCTCTGCAGCCAATTCTGTTCAGTCTTAAGGTCAGCCCCAGTGCAGGCTGTGTTTATAAGAGAATACATTTCCCATTTCCAAGCACTTGCCATCTCCTCTAATGAATCCTCCTGCTGACGTCTCCAGGATCCATATTCTTAGCCTGCTAGACATTCAGAGATAATCCTGACTAATGTGTATATATTTAAAGAGTTTTATTGTGGAGAATTGTGCATTTGGGTTAAGGGAAAGGGCATCCTATATCAGCTCACCTCTCCAATTTTATACCCATTAAAACAATTTTAAATCACACTATCTGCTCTTATTTCTCCTGGAAGTTCCTAAACTTTGGGCTATTCGTGTGGTGACTTCAAATGGTCCTGGAGGTGTGACCCTTCAAGGGACTGCAGAGAAGGTCTTTAGGGATTAAATTTTAACAGTTCTTGGGATCTCAGGTAAATATGTTGCTCTGACAACACACCTGGACTGTAAATCATTGGAGCATCTCTTTTGTCAGCTCTGTCAATAACTGTCCTGGTCTGTAAATTCTGTTTGATCAAACAGCTCTTGGAAACAATCACGATTTCAACGGTGACCTCCATTTCAACCCACAGCACCAATTGTATGCAGATTGGCCAATGGCCCCTGAAAGGAAGACCCCCAACTTTTGGCTGCAGGAAGGGACCAGCTGACCAGATGTGAGGCTGAAGATTTGGAAGAGCTGGACAACGGTTAGACTCTACCTAGAGATTGGCCTGGGTACAGTCAGATGGGATATACATGCTCATAATTTTCTTCCCTTCCATGGGGAGCTGAAGGAAAGCTTGCCAGGACTTCTGCTTCTGCATATCTCTGCTCTCTTAAAATCGTTCCAGAGGTTTCTTGTAACACATGGCTTTGCTCAGGCAGTTCCTGCGGAATCTCAAGAGCGATCAGGAGATTGTGAGTGGCCCTTTGCCGTGTTCTCCCTGGCCACAGCCCTGGTGGGCTTCCACTGTGCTGGGAGAAAGCAGCTGGGCAGGACCAGCTGTGATCCAGGCCTAAAACTCACATGGTGCAAAGCCCAGGTTCTGGCTTAATTTTTTATTTGCAAAAGTAGTAGAAAACTTTCCTCTCTTCCAACTCCAGAGCTTTAGACCACGGATGCCACCGCATCTCTTGGGCAGCCCAGAGAGACAAAGAAGTGCTTTGCTTCCCACTCTGGCCAAACCAGCTGCCTCTCCACCCTTCCCTCTCCGTACCACCTTTCCAACTAGTTGGAGCCACGTTTTCAGGCCGAAGCAGATGAAAAATGCAGCCAGTGAGGGCTGAGAGGTTGTTCAGAAGGTGAAAAATGAGGCTGAGAGAGGTCAGGGATGCAGCCAAAGAGGCAGAGAGGAGTAGGAAGCGAAGTCCCGTGAGGTGGAGGAGAAGATTTGCTGACCCGAACCAAGGCAGTTCAGATGTGGCAGAGAAGCTGTGGAAGGAAAGCACTGCCCGCAGTGAGCGAAGGCAGGAAGGGTGTTGGGCATAGGGATATTCAAATGAAGCACAGCAAAGCAAGGCAGGGAACATTAAATTTAGTTCTAATGGGTAGGAAAGGCTGCACCATTCATTTTTCACATCCTTTCAGTAACTTGCTTATGAGAAGTCACAGAGCCGTTTCTCCGTCATGAAGATTATTTTCAGACCCATAAAGCACGTAAGGAGAGAGATGCAAAATGAAAATTAGCCCATAATGCAGAGAGTGTCCCAAATTCATCCCTAGGGCACCTGTATCAACTTCAGGGGAAGACTTCCACCAGAGGTTCATTCAGACCTGTATTTAGAAGTGCACATCTGTGCAATGCTGGACTTTTGAGTCAGGAACTTCACACCAAGCCTAAAATGGGAAAAAAGAAGTGCTTCTAGTTATAGATAGCAAATAAAGCTGAAAACAAGCATTAATATCATAGATGATTTAGGGCTGAAATTTTATAAGATGTGAAATTCTGTCCCTGGTAGTGCAGAGTTAAATAAAACTCCAGTAAGTAAAATGAGGGAGAGTCGTGTTTTGGGACCGTGCCTTATTCTGGGCCTTCAGAATCAAATCTATGCAGTCTCCTGATTAAAACAACAAACTTCTGCCAACCTTCAGACCTTGGAAGAAGAAACCACCTTCCATGCAGCCAGATTCTCAAGTGGTTGGATTTACTAAGTGCATAACTTCTCACTATTTATATACTAAATCAAAAATTTCTTACTTCCTTCTACTCTGTACACATATGTAAGGATTAAAAAGGTGGAGATTTGGATTCAAAGCAGCCATAAAAAACCCAATTGATTTATCCCTGTGTGATGCAGGGACTCCTGTCCTGAACTACATGCAGAAGTGGCCAGGTAGGCCCACCTGCAGGTGACACCCTTCAGACCCTTCCCTCCAAGCAAAAATGCTCAAAGAACCAGGAATAATTCCAGATGGGGAAGGGCTACAGAAACCATGAGGAAGGTAACATACGTGCAGCCTTGCTGCTGCAGGGAGATTTGTGCAGCGGGTGAACACTCCCAAAAGCTGTACCTCTGTTCTTTGGGTAGTTTTGGAAGACAAATGTCCAAAGGAGACACAGGTTCAGGAGCCAGACACCATCCAAAACCTGTAAAGCAAACCTTAAGGTGAGTGAGTATTGTCTCATTTTCAAGATAAGGGGTTTAATGTTGTTTTGAAAAATTAAAGTCTTTCCACCATGAAGGCTGGTTGGAAATGTGTCCAGCGAGAGAGCAGGGCCACAGCACCAGTCAGACAGCAACTTCTCAGTCTCCCATTTTCTCCCAAGTAGATGAAATCAGCAGTGCTTCCTCAAAGTCATTGCACTTCTAAGGAATAATGAATCTGAGGGTATCCCTATTTTACAGATGGATTTTTCTTTTTTTAATCCTTGAGATGTTCCCATTTCCAGTTTCCTCTCAGCATCCCACATAGCAAGGCGCTGTGTTTATGAGAACACTGCTGTTGATATTAGAGCTCATTACTCCAGAGCCCAAAGCTTTAAGGAAAAACACCCAGTATCATGAGACTTGAAATGAAGAAAATGAGCTCATACCCCAGAGATGTCCAGCTGGGAGATTCCACCTCATGGAAACACGGTACAAATATCTCCAAATGACTTGGGCACCAACATCCCACCTCTCAACATTTAGTAATAACATAATGGTCCCAGTTTCCTTCCCTGGCATGGGAAGAGGAAGGTCCTTTGCACGTTTCTCCCAACCAAGCTACAACCAGGTTACATCATGACTTTGGTGGCCGAAGCTCCTCGCTTTCCTCCCTCCCCCACCCCAGGAACAATGGCTAACTGTTCTTTTTCCATCTATAAATTTGTCTGAGTTAACAGTTCCCAAGATCTGGCAGCAAGCTGGAGCTGGGAGTGAGCTGAGAGATAGGAGAGTGACAGTCTGAAATGAAACACAGAGCTGCTGGGCCTGCAGCCGTCAGACAGGAGCCTGGCTCCCTCCCTTAAAGATTAGCGAGACTCCTTCTCTGGAGCCCTCCGCATTCCCCAAAATCCTAGCAACAAAGTGCTGTCTCTCAGCCGCCAATGAATCATGTGAATTTAACCTTTCACCTGGCCACAAGGAGGTTAATATACCAAAATAGCCTTTTTTTTTTCCTTCCCCCATTTATTGCCCATAATGGTGAAATGGTGAAAACCCTGTGTAGCTGGAACGGCTCTGGAAGTGGTTTGATACCAGACTTCTGCCAGGACCGGGCTGGCATGCCTAGCATCAGCCCACCAGGCTGGAGTTTGTACAGGGAAATAGTTTCCATTACTCAGTACAGAAGATTTTTGCCTCTCCTTGCTTGGCTGGTGCCTCTCTGTGCCCTCCGGCTTCAACCCCACAAACGTTTACCCAAGGCGTCCCCCACTGTGCCCACATGGCTGGATCCTGAGTCACCCGGTGCTCCTGCCCACGGCAAAACTCCTGGAGGGCTTCCCAGGTGGGGTCAGACCCTCACCCCCGCGAGATGCTGAGCCCTCCCAGGTCTGTGTATCCTCCTTGGGCTGGAAGTCCTTGTCCTTTGGGCTTGAGGCAAAGTTGGAACCCTCAGCGTTCCCTGCATGAAAAAAAACATGGAGACCACAGTTCACCCAGCTGCAAAAAAAGGATGTGGTCTGTCCCTCACAGGGTATTCCCAGCAGCAGGAGCTGCAGCCCCAGCCTGTGCTCACTGGGCCTGCCATGTCAGCCTGAGGATTCCCCGACTGCTCTGCAACTTGCAGCTTCTGTTCAATCCGCCTGGAAGGAAAATGAATTTTAAACAATTTGGGTCCAAATCATGCAAGCACAAGTCACTCTTTGGAGGCATATGCCAAATTACCCATCTGAGAAGGGCACACGTTGCAGCTGGCATTTTGGACCCTTTAAATACTGTAGGAAAAGGGGCAATTTGTGCAGCCGTTTTTGGCTCATGAGAGGCTGGAGGAATGGCTGAGACTGAAGCATCCCAGTAGAAAGGATCTGTGGGGGACAGTAAACAACATCATCTCTACAGGACACCTTTTATCTCCCATGCCAGTGAAATCCTGATGGGCTAAGGAAGAAAACAGGATCCCAGAGCAAGAGGGGGAAAAAAATCAAATACTTTCCCCCACCTCTATTACAGCCCCCCTTCCTGAGAGCCACTGCCACATGCATATAACAGGAGATAAATATTTTTGGCAGACCCTACTGTTTATTTAACCCTTTTGACTCACAGCCCTCTGGCATCCCCTCCCTCTTCCAGGTACAAAACCTGTCTGTCTCTGCCTGGCTGGGCTGGGGCAGCTCAGTCCTTGCCCACAGCCTCTCACTGGACAGGGCCTTCCCCAGTCCTGGCTGTGTCCACCACTTCTCTCCAGCACTGCCTTTGGAATCAGCCTGGCCTCGACTGCAGGAGGTACCCGAGCTTGGTCCTTGGACAGGGACAAGCTCATCCCTTGGAGAGTGGGTAGGAGGGGGCTGGGGGGAGGATGGAGGGATAGGAACCAGGGAATGTGGACTTGGGGATGTGTTGGCAATGGAAACCAGGGGATGATGGTGATACAGACCCTGTTGGTCTCTTCCTGTCTATCTCCCCCCTTCACAGGCAGGGGAAGCAGCTCCTGGGAGTTGGCTGTGCAGAGTCAGAGAGCTGCCCGGTGCCACCCATCGGGGCTGAAGAGACTAAATATGCAATGAGTTTCCCTTTGCACCCGGTAGCTCGGGATATGGGGATCGGATGAGGCCCGGTGCTGGTTGGGAGGGTGATCCAGCACAGAGCCCATTCGTGGGCACCGCCTGGGCTCGGTTCTAACATCGGAGCTCGCCCTCCCCTGCGTGCCCAGGGCAGGGGGCTGAGAGACGCCTCTGAGCCCCGGGGGAGGATGCTGCAGCTCGGGGTAGGCAGAGGAAGGAAAGGGGACACAATTAATTGTCACCTCCCAGTGCACTGAGTGGAAACCGTAGTTTCCACGCTCGGGGTGAGCCTTGCTGCCCTGCCCGGAGCAGCAGGAATGGGAATGTTCCTGCCCTTCTTTCTCCACTTGGCTTTTCTTTTTTTTCCCCTTGGCTTTTCCTTGGGGGAGGGGGGAGCTAAAAGCCCCTCCGGGGCGGCGCAGGACGCTCCCACGCGTCCGCCCCGCGCAGGACTCACAAATCAGCCGGGGCAGGATTAGGGCCGAGGGGCCGGGGCGCCGGGCAGTCTGTCCCGGCCCGGGGGAGCCTCACCTGGAGGGGTCAGGGCTCCCTCGGGGCCGTGTCGAGCCGCACCGGCCCCTCTGGAACTCGGCCGGAGCCAAGCTCTGCCTGGACGGTGCTGTGAGGGGGTACGGGGAGCCTTTAGGAAGAGGTCGGTCCCTTCCTAACCCCCTCAAAATAAGTGGTTGAATCCCCCCGGGAAGAGCCGAGCCGGGTCCGGCTCAGCCCGGCAAACGGACCGTGAGCCCGGCAAGGGCCGTGCACCGGGGTCAGAGCTCCCGGAGGGACCGCCAGGGTACCTCTCCCGAGAGGCCTTCCCGCCTGTCCCACCGCCAAACGGGGACGCAGGAGAGGGGTCGGGGTTTCCGGGCATCACCCTCACCGCTGCTGTGTTGCGATTTTTATACCTAATCCTCTCCGTGAGCTTGGCAGGGGTGTGCGGCCGCCACGCCGGGGTGCCCTCGGTGGGGCTGGGAACACCGGGAGAGCCCCGGGCTCCCCGTGTCCCCCACGCCGGTGTGGCTTCCCCGGGTGCGGTGCGAGGGCTGCGGACGGGGCATCGCCGCCGCCACCGCTG
>WEIT01035649.1:776401-842767 GCA_013389985.1 Dryoscopus gambensis
TTTTTGAGATGAGGGCAACATCCTCTACACAGCAGGGCCAGCCATTCTGCTCCAGCCTGTGTCTGGATTCAAAATGCTGTGGGCTTTCAGCAGAAAGGGTTTCTGTTAGAGGAGGGGGGAGGCAGCCCTTTATTTTAGGCAGCACCTTTTCTAGCCAAAATTTCTCGGTGTGTTTCACAAGATGGTATCTTAGACCTAGTCTGAAAAGCCAAATCACTTTTGGAACCAGGAGCAGCTGGTGGAGTTTCATGGCTCATGCTATTTCCCCTCTCAGGAGAGGATCTGCCCTGCACATTGCAGCACGGGGGGCAGATGCAGCAGAATCCTGAGCTGAAGGACTAATCTGAATTTTTCCAGCTTGGCTCAGAGGATAATTTTTCCACCTCGGCCCAGGAGGATTTTTTTCCTGTCGGTTTTTACAGTTTGCAGTGTGCAGTGGGTTTGGTGACACTTTTGGGGAAGGTGGGGATGGGATTCATCACAGCCTTTGGACAATCCAGTCGGACCTTAGAACCACTCAGTGCTCATAGTGTGTGCCTCGGTTTTCTTCTGCCCCTCAGCTCTTGCTGCTTCCTCATCCTCCAAGGTGCTGGTTTGCTCAGAGCCGTAGTAACAAAGGCCAGTCTCAGAGGATGCTGCTACCTTTGGCTCTGAGCCTCAGATTTTGCCACTTTCAGGAGCTGAGCTCAGATATTTCAGCTCACTTTGCTACGGCTTCTTTCCTGTAAACCACGGGTCCCCTCGAATCTGCTGGAAATGGGGACAGAGAAGCATTGGTTAAATCAGGGGGTTCACTGCCTTTTTTTTCCCCTGTGAAACCTGGTGGTTTCTTTTCTGCCTTTGAAAAGGAGGTGAAGCAAAGTCCCCGACAGCTTGGTCTCCCCCGCGGAAGGACCTGCCCTGCTGGCTCTGAATTTTTTGGACTCTCCAAGCAGGTCTCACATGCAGTTAATTCGATAGGCACCAACTCATCATTCCTTGAGCTTTTCAGCAGCACTTGGCTGTCAAGCCAGGTCTGTGAAGAGTTTTTGTTTGAGTATGGTGCATTTGTATAAATAAACACTGAGCACAATGTTGAAGTCAACAACTTCCTAGACAAGGTCAGAATGGTACAAAGGCAGTGGGGTGGAGGCAAGCAGAAACGCATTTTCTTTCAAGAGAATTGCTGGGAAACCTGCAATAATGTATTGTACCCTCGTCCTTCAGTGAGCAGTGGTAGCCTTGACTGTCTCTTGCTTGCTAAGCTGGCAGGCTGTGGTGCAGGGGCAGGTTCTCATGGGGTTTCTGAAGTTTAAATTGTAATATTGGTGGCAGAGGATGGTTTCATCTCTCCCTGGCTGTGCGAGCAGGAGCCAGCCTGCAGAGTGACATTCAGGATGCGTAGAAGGCACTTGTCACTGTCCCATCAGGAAGCCCACAAGCAGGTTGTGATGCAGTGCTGGCAGGGTGGGCAGAGCTCTGGCAGGGCTGGCGTTGCCCTTGGGCCACCAGAGCCACAGGTCTCACTGTCACCTCATCTGCAAGCTGCGGACAAAGCATCCTGTGAAATCGGGAGAGTGTGTCCCTCCCTCACAGGGACCCGTGGTGGCCCAGAAAATCGGAGACTTTCGAAAGGGCTTTGTGTTGGCCTTTCCCCATCTGCAGGCAAGGACAGATTGCAGCAGGCACCGTTGTCCCGGGGCTGAGTGCCTCTGAATTCCCTCTGCGCCCACAGCAGGAATCAGACCTCAGGATCCTTGCATCCATCAGGTGCTGAGCACCTCCCTCTGCTCCCAGCGGAGCCAAGGTCCCTCCTGGTTGCAGGGAAGAGCAGCACAGCCCTGGCAGCTGAAAGGTTCTAAGGGCACCCTGTAGCTGCCCCAGGATCTTGCTGTGACACCAGGTCCCTTATTAGGGACAAAGATTGTTGTCTTATCCTCTGTGCCAGGCTTGTCAGCTCACACCTTGGTGTTTTATTATTTTTGCCTGGTTATTTCTTGCAAGCTGAATAACTCCCAAAGTGATGCCATTATTTGCAAATAGTTGCTGAGGCCTCTTTGCTGAGCAACGAGGGAATCAAACCTAGGGCACGTCACTTGTCCCTCCTGAAATTCAAAGCTGATCTTTATGTGACTGCTAACCTTGTAAAAACATTTCATTTTTATTCCTACTCTTCCCACTTCATTTGTTATATTGCTCAGTCAGGATATCAAGCAATAATGGAAACCTAAACAAACAGGGAGTTCTTTATTGCCTGCATCACCTTTCATCCTCCTTTGAGCGGATTCAAAGCAATTTTTCCGATAGCTGAAGAACTTATTTAGACACCTGAATGTGGAGAGCTGAGGTATTACATATGCCACAGGTATCTTACACTTAGTGAGGTCTTTTATTAAAATAGGTTCAATACCTGGTGTTAAGAGACTCTCAAATGAAATGCCTATTGAGCTGACAAGTCTGTATAAAGAGAGATGGGAATTTTCCAGTGGCTTGGAGGGAAGTTGTCAGAAATGAGTTTGCTGCTTCTGCCAGAATGTTTTCCTTCTCCGTTTGGAATTATTAATGTTTCAGAGCCAGCAATCACTGCACTCACAAAATATGTCATTAATTAACGTCTGCAGGGTGTTTCTGCAGCCTGTAAGAGAACAGATTATCTGTGAGACTTGAAGAACAACCTCTCTAGTCTCACCATGGACCAGTTCAGTTTGGTTCAGCTCAGTTCAGCCAACTGATTCCAGTTGTCTTAACCCAGTGATTAACTGGGATGTTGCTAACTTTAGTGGTAGTTCCGAGTGCAGGAAAACAGAAGAGTTCACTTAAAGCATGCGTTTTCTTTGTGCAATTAAAGCCCGGCTGGCATTTTCCATCTCTTTCTCCATCTGACTGGATCTCCTGGAGAGAGGTTCTCTATGCTCTGAGTCCTGATCACTTCCAGAAGATTTGTTGGAAGTTTGTGAAATTAGTTGCAAGGATATTTTCCAGGTTTATCAATCTAAAAAATAAAATTTAAAAAAAAACCAAAAAAAACCCCAAAAAAACAAAACCAAAACCCAAACAAACAAAAAACGTCAAACCAAACAAACACTTGCAAATTAGAGTGATCTCATTTGAATGCAATTTCTTTGATCTGAATTTGGCTCTCGCGCGTGTTTCGCATTTCCCAGGAATACGGTGTACTTGGAGATCTCATTTTTATACGAAAGGAAACTTCCCAGTTCATCACTCCTGTATGTGCACTCACGTGTTTGTTTGCTTGTTTTGAAGTCTTCATCGAGACGTGCTGGCCTTTGTTGCACTAACTGCCACACCACCAACACCACCCTGTGGAGAAGGAACGCCGAGGGCGAGCCCGTCTGCAACGCCTGCGGCTTGTACATGAAGCTCCATGGGGTGAGGAGCACGTCCACACCGGGAGGGACCCTCTGGGGTTTGGGATCACTGCCCAGCAGGTCTAGGAGATCAGCTCTGGACGGACCAGCCTCTGGGCTGGACCCAGAAGAGCTGGACCACAGTCCTGTCTCTTTGAACAGTTAAAAGCTCAGTCTGCTGCGGTTCTCCAGGGTGAGGCTGAGGGAGGACTGGATTGCTCTCATCTTGCCCAGAGATATGGATGCTCCATCCCTGGAAGTGTCCAAGGCCAGGCTGGATGGGCCTTGGAGAAACCTGGGATAGTGGAAGTTGTCCCTGCCCATGGCAGAGGAGCTGGAACTACATGATCTTTAAGATCCTTTCCAACCCAAACCATCCTAGGATTCCATGAAATGAAAGCTTACCAGGCTCCAGTAGCTGGAGTCTGAAGCTCCCCAAACCCAAACTGGGATAAGAAGCGCATTTCTTCTCTATGTGCTAGTTAAGAATGCGTGAAGGAGGCTGAGGAGCCCACGTGGAGGCTGATAACATTTACCCACAGAGGATGGGAGCTGCTGGGGACATGTCCCTCAGCCAAAGAGGAGACTCCATCCCTCCATAAAGGCTTCTTCAAACTTCTGCCGTAAAGGCTGAAGCCTCTTTACCCCTTGCCCATTCCCTCTGAGCCCTGTAGGCCCTCAGTCTGTCAGTGTAATTTAATAGGGCCCTGTCATAAAGGTCACTAATAAATCAGGAAAGGAAAAATAGGAAATAAAGGAAAAAACAAAGTTTGTGGGAAAGCCTTAGCTGTTAGCCTTATACATCTTCCAGCCAAGGCCTGATGCAGAGAAAAATAGCTCTTAGTGAAGGACAAGGACTTTAGGTGCTTTGCCTGAGCCACAGCACAGAAATAGGAGAGCAACACATGTGGGAAGGAGCTGAATAAAATGCAATATTAATGATTCCAAACTTTATGAATGTCAAGGTACCACGACCCCTGGCCATGAAAAAGGAAAGCATCCAGACGAGGAAAAGGAAGCCTAAAAACATTACCAAAGGCAAAGCCTCAACAGGTACAGTGCTGTTATGATCCATCCTGGGGCCTTGGAGCACAGTTCACTTCAACAGGTCTTCTGCCGGAAATTATAATTAAAAAAAAAGTGATTTTTTTCCCTGATAATTGCTTCAGATCTAGGGCCTGTATTTATGCATAGAGCTTGTGTGATAGGATGTTGCTTGGCAGGACATCTCGGTGCTGTCATATTCTTGTGAGGTTCCTCTGGGCTGTGGGCACCTGGCTCCAGTGCAGCAGTGCTTATGTTCAAGCAGATTTGGGCTAAATGAAATAAAAGGGAAAAAAACACTGCCAAATTTTGAAAGGGTTCCCTCCTCCTCCATCAGACTCTTGACAGCCAAATACAAAACCTTTTCTGACAGAGATGTAGTGGAAAGAGAACTTCTGCTGTGACATGTGATGGTTGCCATTAAAATAGAAATTTCTTTAAGAGCAGATTTTCACCCACATTGCTTCACTGCCCTCTACCACTTGTCTTCCAGGATCCACGACTTCGGCCACTAACTCCCCTTCTTCCATTACCAACTCAGACAGCACGGTCACTTTAAAGTCAGAGCCCAGCACAACCTCACAGTATCCCGGACAAACCATCGTGTCGGTGTCCCAGGTAAGGATCGGGGCCCAGAGCCATCACCAGCTGGGCTGGATAATCCACACACCTCCATGGCCACTGCCCAATTAACTCACTGCGCTGTGGCCACCAGCCTGGTGGACTCCCTCAGGCTGAGAAAAGCAGGGAGCTTGAGCCAAGATGCTGCGGGTGAGAAAGGTCTTCAGCCTGCTGGCTTCCCATGGGATCTTTCATCCTGCAGTGGGGAACTGGCCAGGGGTGGTGAAAATGCTTCAGCGCAGAGCTGAGTTTAATTCCCATCTCCTGCCATGAAATCATGGAAGTCACAACACAGCTGAGTTGGTGAGATCAGCCCAGGGTGGAATCCTCTGTAGGTCCCAAGAAAAGGCTCCCTGGGCATGTGTTATCTGCACCTTATAGCCCTGAGGTGCTCAGTGACCACAGAGCTGTGGTGCTGTCAGAGGCCTCACTTCTGTCCCAAGCTTTTCTTAGGGGCTGGTTGCTATTTCATCTTGATATAGGAAGAAAAGGCTCTAAATAAACAGACACATCACAATTTTGTGCCCCAATCCTGTCTTTATGCTGAGTCTAAGCCCTCCCTGAGCTGGACATGTGTGTATGGAGGAGAAGCTCAGCCCCAGCACCCAAGGGCCTGGTGCAGCACCAGTTACACCATGGGATAGGGATCTTTCTGTCTGAAACCAAGAAATCTGGTTTGTGCTGTGCTCTGAAAAAATATACACACACCTAAAGATCTCCAAACTGGACATATTTAATCAAAGAAGAAATGCCAGTGGCCCCTGGGGTGCCTCCTCTCTGCCTGGTCATTGTGGTTGCATTGAGGGTGCAGCACCCCTCCTGCCCAGCTCCGGACTGCTCTGAACCGGAACGGTAGCATCAGAGATAACCCACTCTGCTCATAATCCATCCTAGTCCTACCTCTGCATTATGACAAGGGGCCGGTGGTTAATGACAGGCTTCCTAATGCCCCCCTGCTTCCCTCCCTGGAGCAGGCACAGAGCCAGTCGGACGAGGTGCTGGCCAGCGGCCACGGCGAGTTCAAGTTCGAACCCGAGGACTACACCTTCTCCCCCAGCAGCATGGCCCCGCAGCCCGGGCTGAGTGTGCCCCTGCGGCAGGACTCCTGGTGCGCCCTGGCGCTCGCCTAGGACCCCCCAGCCTCCAGCAGAAAGCCTCGGGACCAATGTTTTTGGCTGTCTGACGGGCAGGAGGACGAGCTGCCCCAGCGCCCCGGGACTGCGGGGAGCCGAGCCACAGCCGCAGGACAGGTTTCTCTTGGAGGATGCCCATGGAAAACGCCAGCTGGATGGGGCTGGGATGACCCCAGCGTGGCACCAGGTCCCCAAAAAGCTCATCCTTCCCCAGAGCGACCCAGGGTTGCCTCCCCAAGGCCGGAACCCCAGGGCTGCCTCCGTTTTCCCAGGGAAAGCCTTCCTCCTCTGAGATGAAACCAGCAAATAAATGCATCCCAGAATCTATGTTTGTTCGCAGTGATTTCTCCCTCCTATGACTCCACTGTGTGCAATTTATTCCACTTTCCAATAAAAGACTGTAATAACATGGCACCCAATAACTTAATTTTATTAAAATGTAAGCTATGTGGCCTGCCTTATGTTTTATTGGCCACAACAGGAAGAAAAGAGAAAAAAAAAAGCAATGGTTGTTTTAAACATTTACTGTTTTATATTAAAAATGACCATCTCTATAGAGTGTTAGCTTCTGAAGCGTTTTGCATATCACCACTGAGCTGATGAGTCATACATGAAATAAACACACTGCTCTTCCCTTTCCAGCTCCAAACAAAGAGGTTTTTATTATTATTTTAGGCAAGTGACATGACAAAAATGGTCAAAACCTCCCAATAATAAAAGAATGCTAAAATGCTGGGTTTTTCTTTTGTATTTCCTGATTGGTTTTGATGTTGCCAAGCGTGAGCATTAGAAAATCAGTAGTTAGTCCTCCAAAACATCAAAAAAAGTCTTGAGAGACTGAAAAATAAGGGGTGTACTGGAGATGTAATTGTTCGAATCCAGTTTTGGGGATGTTTTGAGTGGACGATTTCCAGCTTTCAGCCATGCAGAGCAGATTGCTTTTTAATTATTTTAGTGAAGTCCAAGTAGAAAACAATTTCTTGGAGCTGAGCTGTAGCAAAAGATCTTCAGTGATGCAAAACTCACATCACACTTCCAAAAGCTGGCGACAGCATGTTTCTGCAGCATCTCAGGAGTGGGAAATGGGGAGCTATGCTCTCTAAGGGGGTCCTGAAAGTCCCGAGG
This sequence comes from Dryoscopus gambensis, assembly GCA_013389985.1. Lineage (NCBI taxonomy): Eukaryota > Metazoa > Chordata > Aves > Passeriformes > Malaconotidae > Dryoscopus > Dryoscopus gambensis. The sequence goes on from WEIT01035649.1 coordinate 783,672, forward strand.
AACCTGGGGATGAGGAGTAGACCATATTGAAGAGGAGAGATGGGTGAGAAATGAAGGGGGAGCAAGGTCATGAAGTTACTTATGGCCTACTTTATTTGTTACTTCTAAATAAAATCCCCAGCCTCCCTGTACAGCTATTTATGGCCAGGAAACTGTCAAGTAATAGCTCCTTAATATAGAAGTTGACCTGTCCAGGGCTTCCTGGAGCAACTCTTCCTCTTGTCAGAAGAGATGGATCGCTTGATTTTATTATAAACAACAGGCTAAAGAGGATCAGGGAGAGTGAATCTGACATCAAGTCACAACTCAGCTGAGATGGAGGATGATGCTTTCCACGATGCAGCCCTTGCAGGAGGAAAGGAGACGCTCCAGGCACTGGGGAGCACTGGTCCCCTGCAGGGACTGGTCAGTGCAGGCATGGTGGGGGTTAAGCCACCATTTTATCAAAGCCCATTGCTGAAAACTGTCTTTGGAAGAGTATTTCTTGTGCCTCCAGAGCTTCATTAGCAGCCTGCATGATGCCAAGCTCCAGTGTCAGGGCAAAGGCTGACATGGAATGGCATCCCTCCAGTGCCAGGCCAGCACTGGCACACTGTGTTTGCAGGGCCAGGCTCTGACCATGGATCCACATCTGCACCGTTTGTTTTTCCACTTTCTGGCCGGCCAACATCCGCAGCAGAGCCAGGCACAGCCAGGCAGCAGATAAGCCAGCAGCACGGGACTTGAGGGTAACACCATCCCAAATCCAGCCCAAACTGTGCCTCTGGGAGTCAGGGAAATGGGTGATGTGGCCCAAGCTCAGGAGACCTGCTGGCGCCCGGGGTGACGTGTCAAGGCACAGGCTGGCAAGAGGCAGCAAAGCCCTGGGCAATGAGCAGCGCTCCCGGGCAGCTCCCCAAACTCCAAACTTTGCAGGCAGAAAAAAAACGCAGTGCAGCACAAGTCGTGGCAAGATGATTTCTATGGATGGTGGCAGGGGGTCCTCGCTTTTTCATCTGCATGACCCCGAGGAGGAGAGTTATTTTAAAGGCAAACAAGGAGACCTAAACAATGCCAAGATGTTGACACCAGTGGCTCCAGAGGTTTTATTTATTGCCTGTTGGTAACCGTCGACCGGGCGTCAGGATGCTCCGAGGGCTGGTGACAGACGAAACGAGGCAGAGGGACAAGAAGTGAAACAACTGGGACATGTGTAATTTTTCCTTCCTGCTCCCTCCCTGCCCTCACTGGGTGACATCATCCACAATGCTGGTTTTTCATTTCTTGGGGGCGTCTTCCAATCTTTCACTCCCATTCCTAAGGCAAGAGCCATCCCTGCAGACTTGTGTCACTTGGTCTCCTCATGGTGGAGGCAATGTGTCTGCCCAGGCCTGCGGGACAGGGGGAATTCCTTCCCTCCAGGTCCTTGCACCCACAGAGGAGCCAGCACCCCTCTGCAGGTTCCAGGCTTGCAGACCCACATCCATGGGGACGCACGCGATACTTAGCCATTCTTCCCCCAGCTGCCACTTAGAAGTCCTTCGCCAAGGAATCCATGTCCCTTTGTACCCCCTATTACATGGCAAAGAGGAGCATTTGCCCCAGTAGGTGTGAACAAAAACCATGGGAAAGTTTGGATCTTCCCAGTTCATGCTGCAATCCTCATTCCTGCTCCTACAGCCTCCTGGTGGCACAGCCCGGCTCAGCCCACAGAGTTTGTCACAGGAATTTGAATGTTTGGGGTGACACAATTGGAGGAGATCAGACACCAAACTGAGGTCTGGGAGAACCAGACCCTGCAGCTGACCAGGATACAGGCTGCCCCCACAGCAGGCACTGTCCCACCCTTCCTAACTTCAGCCAGGTTGGACCCTGCTGGACCTGCTGCGCCAGCAGCAGCTCTGTCACCTTCAGAAAACAAATTTTACTTCTCTTTCCCAAACCTTTCTCAGCCCCCTTGGTGCTCTCTCCCCTTCCAAGGCAAGGGGTGTATTTGCTCTCCTGCAGGTCTGGTGGCTTGTGGACAGCTATTCTGTTTACTGCTGTTGTACAGCTGCCTCAGAGCTATCAATTGCCTTTGTTCAAAGGTTGCCTGCCCAGATGATTTTACAACATGACTACAATGATTTGCTCCATTTTGCACTTTAAACTGATGCCACAGTGATTTCTACCAAGTCAGCGAGCGAGTAATGAAGCACTTGAGCCTATAAGCACATGTTGTTCTTGTTTATGGTCATATTAATAGCACAGTAAAATCATTGCTCACCCAAGAAGTTGTTTAAAAAAAAAAAAAGTTTGTTTCCTTTAGGTTTCTGCATGGAAAATGGAAAGTTGTGGTTTCACGTCTGCTGGACCCCCAAAGCCCCAGACTCTCTAATGGGGTGTCACTTTTATGCTGGAGCACAGAACCATCATTTTTCCTGTGCTGCGCCCAGAAATGTTCAGCACAACTTGTGTGGCAGCTCGGCTGCTGCCTGGGCTCTGCCCAAACTGCAAATCCCACCCAGCAGAGGGGTTTGACTGCTCCTCGACGAGCCCTGGGGACACACAGCCCCCAGGAGAAGCTGTGCACCAAGTCACTGGTTTGGCTGGATTGTGCCAGCTGAGGAACACGCCCACTGTGGTTATAAGGGATGGGGGCATCAAACTTCCTTTCCTTGGTCCTGTGGCTGAAAAATCTGTGAAGCATTGAGTGGATCCAAGAGATTTCTCCTGGAAAAAAGGTGGAAGCCAGGTACAGCAGTGCGCCAGAGGATGAAGAGTTGTGGAGCTCTGTTGCTGGTTTTTAATCACTCTGGAAATGCTTGGTGATACACAGAGGCAAATCCAGTGTTCCTTCCCAGTCCCTGTCCACTGCTTCACTGCTCCTCTCCAATGTTTTGGCATTTTTTGCCAAGCTGGTGTCATGTGCCAGCCAGGGAAACAGCTCACATTGCTTCCCAGGTCGATGTGCTGCAGTAATTAAATATCCAGGCTATTTACTCATGCAGCAGCTAAAGCAGAGCTGAATGTTCAATCTCACCATTGTATGCACAGAAGAAGGAAACAAACAGCACCGGTCCTTTCATCACATCAGGTGGTCCTTCCTGGAGAAAGATTTGTGGCCAGGGGTTGGTAGGAGGTGGTGTCTCCAAGAATTTCTTCTGTTCAGTATCAAATTTACATAGAATACACTTAATGAGGAGCAGTAACACCTTCTGCAAAGTGATTTTGTTTCAAAGAAGTTCCTCCTCAAAGGGAAGCTTGTTGAGCAGCACATTCCAAAAAGGCTCTTGTTAAAGGGAGTTTTTCCCCATCCAGTCTTCTTCTCTGAAAAACCCCGATCCCGTGTTCCAGTAAAACTTCTACCCAAGAGCACCACCACAGGTAACATGTCATGGATACAGCAGGTGTTGAGAGGAAGGATGGGGAGGAGTTTTGGACAATTCTTATGGTCAAACTTGGCAAAAAAGCATCTTCACCTACAGTTTTATAATGTCCTGGGACTGCTGGGGTTTACCAGCCTTTGCCCTGTTGTTGCAGGGTCTCCTTAACATCGTTATAAAATGTATTGATATTGGGATTACAAGAAAGATTTTACAGCAAGCATTTCCAGAGCAGTGTTAAATGTGGCCAACAGTGGACTTTTACCATTGTGCTGTTTGAAAACGTTGGCGGCTGAGCTGCTTCCAGGGCCAATTTCTCAGCTAGTGCAAGATAATGCTACTCAGGAGTTCTTCCATAGAAACAATTAATAAAGGGGATGCTATTTGCATTTCCTGATGACCCAGAAGAAAACAGGAGAAAGTAGGAAAATTTTATCGTTCAAGAAGAGGATTCTGTCTTGGTATGGGTGCAAAACTTGTTGCTTTGTGCCTGGGAAAGTTTTGGAAGCCCTCATATTGGGAATGAGTGCACATAAGCACACGTGGGGGAACAGATGGATAGAAAAGAGCAAAGTAAAGTGCTTCTCATGATTTTTTTCCTCAAAACCAAGCAAATGGCTCCAAGCAAACACTGATAGAAACTTCCAGCCCTTGTTCCAGTTTCACCTGTGCACATATTTCTCTTCCCTAGGGAAAGGCATGGGACTGACCCTTCTGTGGGTCCATCTGAAAGACTGTTGGGAGGAAAGGAGAAGTGGGCACAGACAGGACGTGGAGCACGGCCCTCATCTCACTGTTATTGCAGGTGTTGGTGTCATTCCTCCCATCTGTTCACTCCTTGCTTGCAATAAAGAAGAACAGCTCCAGCTCATGAAATGAATGGAAATGACAGGAATTCAGCCTCAGGAGCCCACTGTGACACCTGACGGGGGGGGTGCTAAAGTTACTTTTGGTGCTGTGGCCTCAGCCAGGGGTTTGGGAAACACTGCTGGAGACCCCACCCCTCCTGTGTGAGCAGGACTAAGGTGAGCGCCAAGGTGGAACGGGTGTTAATCATTTACCCCTGGAGGCTGTAACAGACACTCCGTGTGTGTCTGTGGGGATCTGCAACGGGAATGTTCAGCGGGGAAGCTGCTGCTGCTCAAAGGGCACCAGAAAGTGGCCTTTTGGGGAGGCAGATGATTCAGATCCACCTTTGTTTGCTTTGTGGGAGCACGTTCCCCGTGCCGTGGGTGCTCTGTCACTGGCAAGGCCATCACTGCATGGGGACCGCAGGGTGGTTGCCACTCCTGAGCCTGACCTTGACATCTTTCCTCCCTGATTCATAATGCCACAGCACCAAACAGGAGCAGGGAAGTTACAGGGAAGGTGATAGCTAATGGTGAGTCAGGAGTAATGGTGGTGTTCGAGCCTCACTCCATGGGAGTGGCTTTGGAAGCATTTTAAGCTGGCTTTTCTGTTGTCCTAAAGCGGTTTAAACACATAATGTCTTCATGGATAGAATATGTACATCTTTCTTATTAAATAATGCAGATATAACAACAAGGCAAGATTTGGGATTGAGTTGGCACTCAGGTGTAGCTGAACATGTTGCTATCACCTTCCTTAAGGAGGGAAAAGTGATAAATACAGGCTGCCACTCCTCCATCACTAAGTTCGTCCCAGCCAATGGCAACCCAGAACTTCCTGTCTTCATCGTGGGTTTCTTCAGTTTATGCCCAAAACCAGGCTTTCCCCCGGAGCAAACCCTTCCTCTGTGAATCCTGCAGTTCCATGGGAGTCTGTAGAAATCCCATGATAAAAACAAAGGCGGAAAGGACATAATTCCTGAATGTGTTTCTCTCTTGGTTTGTTGCAGAGCTTGATCCTAAAACCAGCCTTGCATCCACAAAGAGGGTCTGTGAGCACGAGCCTGGTGGGTCAGTTTTGTCGTGAGCTGTGCATTCAGGGTGAATGCAGTGTTGGTGGCTCACAGGACAGTCCCAACACATGAAAGACCCCTCACCTTCTCTGGAAGGAGGCTGAGAACCCAGCAAAGCAGTTCCAGAAGCATCTCTCCCAGAAGGAAAGTCAATCTCATCAGTATTCCTGCAGCAGGCTTTCCCACGTGCCCAGGAGTGACTGACAGTGGCTTGAGCTTTGCTTTTAAATCATGCAGCTTTGCCTCGTATTAACACATGGTTAGAAAGGATTTAGCAATTTAAAATATTAATAATGGATAGCTCATTTCTGAGCAGCCAGTTTTAATAACAGTGCTCCTCCTTGGATGGCCCTGCTCTGAGGTCATTGACTCTGACACTGCTGCTTGCCCTCACCTTCTGAAAAGATGCACAGCTGTGTCCTCATGTTCCCCCCTTTCCCTGCTGTATGGGGTGCCCTGGGCACTCCAGTTTCAGGGACAGTGACACCTTTGTGGTGTTAGTGGCACCAAACCTGGGGAGAGAAGAGCCACATCTGCCCCATCACCTCAAAGCTGCAAGGCTGGGAGAGCAGGAGCACCCTGGGGGCTCATGGGGAGGGGGTGCTGGGCCTGCCCTTGTGTCCTACCACTGGAAATTTTAGATGTCTCTAAACCACAGTGCAAACAGAACTTTTATAAAGCACTGCTTTGTACGATTTTGGGACAGCCAGGGCAGACTGGAGACACCACGAGCTGCCTTGAGATGCTGGCACCTTCTCCTCAGGAGCTCCAGGTTTCAGAAGGTCTCTGTGCTCACAAAAGAAGTTTTCTTAAACTTTTTCAAGCCTATGGTTGCTCTGAAATGGAGATACCTCTTCGTTTTTCTTGGCTTGCTTTGCCTTTGTGGCTTGGTTGGTGCCTCACCAATCATTTTGGCCACAGTGGTGTCAGTGGGGCTGGGAACATAACCACAAAATCAGATACATCTGGAGAAAGCTGAGCAAGGTCACCTAGGATGGAGTTGCTTTTGGTTTTTAAAGGCAGCCTGGATAAGTGGCAACCAAACCCTCTTCCACTTGCAGGAGGCAAAAGCCAAAAATAAAACCACAATAGTATCCACAATTTTTAAAATAGCTGCCTTCCACTCATGTAATTAAATTTAGTTTTGATTTTTCGAAGAATAACTGGCTAAAGATCAGTCCCTAATTCATGGGAAATTGGTTTGGATAAAATAGAAATCTACTTACCTCTTAATCAGAAAACAAATCCAAACAAAACCAGAATCTAATTTGAGGTTTATAAACATTTTTAAACTCATATTTAAGTGCTTCTGAACGTCTCACTGAAACCCAAAACTAGGAGTGAGAAAAAATGTCATGGAAAAATCGCTGTGATTTCTCAGTCTTATTCAGAAGCAGGAAATCTGGGGGCTTCCTTGGAAGGTTTCTTGGGAGACTGACATGCTTTTCGTCATCACTGATGCCTTTTATTGGGGTGCACAACTGGTCTGCAGAAAACACAAGGCAAAGGCTCAGGTTCTTTTTCCCTCCTGAGTCAGACTGCCCAAAAGTGGTAATTCATTAAGCATTCTGTACTCCTGCTAATTGCCAGCTTGGGTCCAGGCTTCAGTGTGGAGCGGATCCTTGGAGTGGAGGCTTATCTCGGGAGCTTCCTGAGTCTGCAGAATTGAATGAAAGTCTCACCAGGAAAAGTGGTTTGTTTTGCTTTTAGTTTGTTTTGTAAGAAAGCTGAGAATTTCCCTTCCCAGCCAAGGCTGAACTGACCAGAGGGAAGCTCACAAATTTCAGTGCTTTGGATCGTCAGGCACTCGGAACTCCAGAAGGGCTAAATTCCTTTTAAAAATATATAGCTGTGTATTTTCAGTGCTCCCCTGAAATTATTAACTCTGTTCTAATTTGGAAAGAGGCTGTGAGTATGCTGCCCTGTTGACAGTTGATTTCCTTCCTTTCCCCGGAGAGATCTTTTGTCAAACAGAGGTAAAATGTTCAAACTCCATCAGGCTTTCAAGCTCGGCTCCCCACTTTTAACCCTGTAGTTATGAGGGCACTTTCTGGTGTCATCTTTGTGTCAGAAGTCATCTGTCACATCCATATTTCATCAGTGGCTGGAGCTGGGATGTCATGAGGCAAAGTGACCTGAGAAAGGTCCAGCGTGAGGTCGGTGGCAGAAATGGCCCTGGTTTCCTGGCTCTGGATTTTATCATGGAACTGGGGTGAAACCAATCCATAGAGTAAAGTTTGGATTGTGTTTGAGAAGTGAAACCGCTGCTGGGGGACAGTGGCTGAGGGACCTGGATCTACAAACCCATCCTGGAGCAGAGTTGAGCTGCTGTTGAGGAGCCCTGGCCACCCCTGCCAGCACCCTGCTGAAGACTGGCAAAATCTTCCTAAAAAAGGTCATTTCAGGCTGGAAAGCAGCAAAGCTTCACCATTTCAAACCAAAAAGGGATTTCTTGAGAGTGGGGGAGAATAAACTAAATTTGGAAAACACTTAACCAAGTTGCCTTAACTTAACAACAGCTTTTATTAGATTGCACTTGTCCAATGAGATTAATGGACGTTTTCCTTTGAAACTCTGGGAGTCTTTCCTAGACACTGGGAATAAGAAGGTTCCTTCAAATGTTCTGCTTCCTACAGGATTTACTGGTGAAAGATTTAATACAATTCAGCACAAACATTTTAACCTTTCCATCTAAAATGCTGAATTCAACTGTTTCCTGAATGTGTATAATTTAAAGGCTCGTGTTTTCCTGTGTCATGCTCTCTGAAGCATTTTATGTCGCCTTGCTCCTATTGACTCTTTTAAGAAAACACTGCAGGAGTATACAGTCACTTTCAGATAACTCAGGTTGTTTACTTTATGAATGAAAGAGGAAATTGAATACTCAAATAAAGTTATGCATCTAAGTGCCAGGAGCTAACTGCCCTCTTAAATTTGCTTGTCTCCTTGAAAGAGTCTTTAAGTACGATTTATGACATAAAGAGCCTTTCTGTAGTGCTGAGAGGGATCTCCACTGTTTCTGCTATAAATGGATGCTCTCAGCAGCTGCTGGAGTCTGGGCCAGGGACAAATGTTGGGCTTTCAGGAGCTCTTCTGCATCCCATTGATCTGTGTGGGGTGCAAATAAGCAGGGGCTGCTGCCTGGGCTGCCGTTTTGCTGGAATTATCTGGTACAGACCACGGAAAATAAAGGAAAAGAAGGTTTTCTAGCATCATCTAACCACTGCCACACTGAACTTTAATATTAGGTTTAGATCTCAGGCTGGGGGAGGTGGTGTGTGGCTGCCTGTGTGAGCAGTGCCATTTGTTGTCCTGTTTCTCCTGCCCCTGGTTTGGAACAGCTCCAGTGTGGTTTGTATTTAGGGATATAACTCAGACCAGTCCCGAGTTATCCTTGTCTCTGCCGTGTGCTAGCAGCTGAGGTAATTGTTTTTTCCTTAAAATAGCTGGCAAGCATGATTGAATTTGCATTGAATTAAAAAGTAAAGCAATTCCCCAGGGAATTAACCTTGCAGACTCCCCAGCCTGTTTCTCCACCCCTTTCCTTCAAGAGAATTTCTCTCAGGATTTCAATCCACTGCACTAATGAATCGCTACAGTAATGGGAATATGATTGACGTGTTAAATGTCCCTCCTTGAGCTAGAGTGATTAGATAAAAATAAATATGAACAGGAACAGTTGGCCAGTTTGGATCTGTCAGCTATGGGCAGGGTTTCGGGAGAGGCTTGGGGGGTGCCAGGGTGACAGAGGGACTCAAGCGCAGCCCTCCCAGTAGAGATTTAATGCTCATGAGCCATCATTCAGCACAGGGCTTTTCCAGTTCACATCTAAGCACAATGCTTTAACATATATATCCCTTTATTTATAAAAAGAGGAAAGGTTCAGAGTCCATTTGGGTCCTTTTGGCTTGGATTTGATGGCAGGATGAGGGAACAAGGTTAATTTTCATGGATCCCAGTTGGATGTGGGAGTTTGATGGCCTTCAGCTCTGTTCTCCTCAGCAAAGCCATGACATGCTCAGAGCAGAGAGCGACTGTGGAAAGCTGCCTCCTGATGTCCAACATCCTTATCCAGAAGCGGGAGCAGGGGCCAAACTCTGCTTCACACAATAACCTTTGAGCCAAGGACTGCCATCACCTGCACCCTGGGCACTGAGTGCAGAGATTACCCTTGAATGGATTCTTCAGGCGCCAAAAAGGTGAGGTCCTTGAAACCTGGAGTAATTGAGAAATTGCAAGATAAAGAGCAGGAACCCAAATGAGATTGTGGCCTGCAGAGTGGGGGAGAGGGCCAGATTTGGCGGGTGGATTGATGGAGAGAGGCACTGATTTGCTCCCAGCCTCCCCTTCAGCCCCTCTGCATCTCCCCAGCACAGAGTTCTCCACATTTCCCACAGTCCTTCCTGACTTAAATTTGAGAAGCTTTTGGGGCATGAAGGAGATCTGGAGAGATCTGATTATTCCCATGGCTTGTCCTTGTTGCGGAGCACTTTGCACAAGGGCAGTGACTGGAAAGGAAGTGTCCTAGACCTTCCTCTCCCTGTCCAAACTCAAAAATCCCCTTCTGAGGGAGGTGCTGGGGGCTTCGGCCAGGTGAGGCAGGCAGAGGTCACACACAAGGTCCCGCCTCTCCCCCAGCATGGGCTGCACCGGCAGCAGGACCTCTATCACACACTAATATTGGATTATGATCGTGAGACTCCACAATGTCACACTGATAAGGGTGAGGGTTTTCCCCGTACGAGCCTGTTTCATTTTCACACGTAGGTATGTCAAGTGAAGGGAATATTTTCCCTTCTGCATCAGACTCCAGCTTTGCTGAGGTCAGTCATGGGAGAGAGTGTGCAAATGTCAGGGAGACATTTGTCTGGCAAGGAGAGCAGTTGTGGGGTGCAGGGTGCTTCAGAGCTGTGGAAAGGGAAGCGGCTGGGAATGGGATAACACAGATCAAGTTGTGGTGAGGATAAGTCTGATTTTTCTGAGTCATGCTGGCAGAGCTGCCTGGCTCTGTGTTTCAGAGGTTGCTGCAATGTTACAAAGACAGTTAAATCATGAATAGTTACCAGTTTTCCCAAGCTTATCCAGCCAGTGTTTCTAGAGTGTCTGGAAGACACCTTCACTCTTATTTTCTCAGGTCCTACTGGAACAAGCAGGAGCTTGGTACAGCCTGTGAGGGTCTCTCACATCTCCATTTACGCCGTCCATTAGTGGCTTCAAAAGGTGCTTCAAAGGCAGAGATGGACCAAGAGATGATGTTGGAAACATCTTACTTCACCAACTGAATGAAATAGCACTTTTTGCAATCCTAGAGAAGTTTTCACCAGAAAGTGATGATGCAACAGAAATACCCTGGGGACTGAACAACTTGATGCTGCTTCACTTGAACACAGCCTGCTTGCACAGTGCACCCCCAAACCAGGTAATGCCTGAGGAAAGAGAGGTGGGAGTCATTTGGAGGAGAAAAATACAGTAGCAAAAAGCAAATATTCGTTTGTAAACTCCATTGTTTGGGGCTGGGTCCCTCACAGGCAGTGCGATCATCTCCTCTCTCCCTCCAAACCCAAGGCTCCCCGGGGGAGAAGATAAAGTGGTGCTTGAGGAAGTGCGCCAGCTTCCCTTGGGCTGAGCTCTAATTAATGAATTAAAATGCAGAAATGCATCACAGCTTGTGTTCCCTGGTCACTTTCTACTGCACAACCTCTGCCAGCTCCATGAGCATCCAAGTCAATACGTGCACCAAAACGTCAGAGGGGACAATAGCAACTAAAAATAGGCAAAGACAGGAATTTGCCTATAATATTTTTAACCTTGGAGGAGGGCAAAGTTATATATAGCTAAAACAGAAAAATAGGTTTTGTTGCTTAAATGAGGAAAACAGAGAGTGTGTCTGTTTAGTTGGGTAACTGGTTTAGTGTGGGTTGAATTTCAAACCTAACAACACCTTTTTGGCACTGTACCTGTGCGCCCTTCTCCTGGGGCTGTTGTAGGGCCTGTGGGCTTCCTGGGGGAGCGGGGGGGACACGTGGATCACATCATAAAGGCACTGAGTGTTACTGGGGGGTTTCACCTCCTTTTCCTCTTTGCTGCGCAGCTGAGTAGGGGAGAGGGGTGGAGGGCAGGGCTGGGACTGCAGAGACAGTTTGGAACTGGGCAGGGACCAACATGTAAGGTGGCTCCTGACATCATCTTTAGCTCTCCAGTCCATGCTGGAAACCTGCCATCCATGCTGCTCCTCGGAGGGACAAGGAGACGGGAGCAATCCAGGCTGCTGCTCCCTCTGCCGACTCTGGGTGCGGGCAGGAGGCTGAGCCAGGGCGAGTCCCAGGGCTGGGACCCAGCAGTGCCTGTGCCCAGCTCACCGCCAGCATCGCCAGGGCGGGAACCCCCTGCCAGAAGAGCTGCTTGGTAAATGCTCAAAAGGGCAGCTTTGCCTTACAGCAGAAAGAGATGAATAAACAGGAAATAAGGGGTTGAGCAACTGTTCCCTTTTTTTATGTGTGTCGATGACAAACTATGACTTTTAGCAAAGAATATCTTGATGATAAAGCATTCAGGATCCAGCACTGAATCAAAGAATCTTTGCCATTTAATTTAATGGGAACATGTTCAAGTCTGTAATCTGCAACCAGAACTCTTTGCTTTTTTCCCCTGCAGATCCCTTTAATCCTTTAGTAATCGTGTATTTTCCAAAGAGGTTTTTTGTGTGTCCCCGAGGGTACAAAATCACAGTGGGAAAGAAGGCTGCTCATAACCTGTGAGCAACTACAATCTGCCTCCCACTCTGCTGGTAACACCCTGTGGATATTTGCTTCTCAGAGATTAGAGGAACAAAGCAAGAAGAGAGCAGCGTTCCATTATGGTGGAGCATATAATATTGTGATTATTACTCATGCCCTCTGTCTAATTAATCATTTTGCGTGTTATTTGAAGGCAAACAGGGCCTTTGGTTCATTATCGCTTATACATACACAGAACTGGAGTCACTTCAGTGCTGTCAGACTTGGTTAATCCCTGCCTGGGTTTTGTACATGTCTGGGTATCTGAATCATGTACATGGCAAATGATCTACTAATATGTTTGCTCCACCAGTTTGTTCATATGGAGCCAAATATATGAAAGCATTCAAACTCCGGAAAGTGCAGATATGGTCCTAATGGACTTGACAAAGGCACCTAATGTTAAAGGTTACGAAATAAGGGTTGCTGATGAAATGCTTTTTTTGCTTTCTGTTCTTTTCAAGTATTTTGTTTGTGTTTCTTTTATTATTTATATTTTATCTTGCTCGGTGTTTTAAACTGGGAAGCAGGAAAGGGGATCAAGAAAATTCTGAATTCTGTGAAAACAGACTTAGGGGACAAAGCCATCAATTTAATCTGAAGCAGAGGAAAAGGGTGGTTGCTGAAGATGGGTGCTTTGTGGTACCCAATACAGGAGCCAGCCACTTACCAGAGTTACCGGGATGCTGCAGTGGTGGCACAAAGCACAATGGCCACCAGGTTATTCGGGTGCAGGTATCCTGCCTGCCCAGCCCGGTGGTGCAGTTCCCTCCATCCTGCCTCACTGCATGGCAGCACTCTGAAAATCTGGGCCGTGAATTTTAAAATTTAAAGAATCTCTGTATCGTTTTTCCTCTCTGCTCGTCTGGACGAGAACAGAGCCTGCTTTGAGACTCTGCACTTGGAAGACTTCACATTAAGACTGTAACATTTTGATTACAAGTGATATAAAATGCAGTTCACTTTATTTCCTAATTAATGACAGTACATAAGGCAACAGTAAACTCAATTGCTTCCAACAGCTTTTTATATTCACTTGGAGGCATTTACAGAAATATGACTCGTGTACCCAGCAAAATCTTCCCTTGACCAGATGTAGAAGGAAAACAGTTTTATTGGCTCCATGATAATATCACTAAAAAGGAAACAAGCTATAAAAATAATAAAAAAACACAAGCCGCACTGAATTTGAGAGTTGCTAAACTGAAAGATACAGAAACAAATAGAGAGAAGATAATAAGGCCTTTTACTGATAGTGCTGTCCTGTATAAATAACACAGACACTGAGTGAGTCCCTCTGCAGTGAGACTCATTAGAAACATGTACATCAGCCCAGAACAATCACTTTGATGGTTCCCCAGCTGCTTTTCACAATAAATGTCCTCAGACCCACCAAGGCTGGAGTCATTCAGCTCGCTGCATATCCCTGAAGACATTCAGCCATACTGCAAACAGGGAACTGCCACAGATTTCCCACTCAGGAATCTTGGGCTCGTTGCTTTATAGACCAGATTTCAGGAGAGGTGCTGGTCCAGGAGAACTGATTAAACAAGGCTGTTCAAACAGACAGAGAATGGAGCACCCATTTCCATAAGGAATGAGCATGGCCAAGGATTATATCGATCCATGACTGTCCAGCACATAGATCTTATCTTGGGTTTGCATCTGCAGAGTGAGATGCTCCCGAACCTCAGTGAAATCCATGTGGACCTTGTCTTCTTAAACATCAAACCTGTTCACAAGCGAGTCTAATTAACACTTTTTTTGCTTGAAATTAGAGGCAGTGGAGTTCTGCACACATTGGCACTCCAAGAACTCAGTAGTGGGTTTTCAGAGATGGGACTTGTCTGGCAGAGGTACAGCACAAATACCCACATTGCAAACCATCTGGGAGCTGCAAGTCCAGAGAACTGCTTGGCTGAAAGTCAGGAATGAAAGCTAAATTTCCTAAGGTAAATTTTTTTCCCCCTTAGTTTTAAATATTTTGCCTGGGGAAGGTCCAATAAAAGGACAAAATAAATGAGCATGGGAGACTACAGCCTTTGTTAGCCTGATAGAAGTGTAATGTAGTAACAAACGTAAGCTGAAAGCCAGTCAGAGTGAAAATCCATGTATTGAGGACACTTTTGTCTTTGTGTATGGTAGTCTGAAGGAGAGGAAGTGAGTAAATGGTAGCCAGCAAGCAGAAACACTAAAGCTGACTCTGAGGCATAAAATTTCATGTTTGCATGGAGAAGGTGAGTGATGAGAGTCAACAGTGAGCAAGACATCAAATAAATTTGTGTATCACTGTTCCTAAGTGACAATAAGCACTTTCTCTCCTCTTGCTGTCACAAGTTTTTTCTTCTCTACACAACTTTTACAGAGGGATGGGACAAAGCCGGGACAAAGCCTTTCTCTAGCAGGAGTGCAGCTGCTGAATGTCCAGCTTCTGAAGAAAATTCTTGCTTTGTCATGACCATCCTACTGTGACAATGGAAAGAAGGACATGGCAAGGCAGGAAATCTTTGGCAAGGCAGGAAAACGGGAACTGGAAAGCATAAAAATATATATGGAGAAAACTGAAGGGAAAGCAAAGAGACATCTAGGATTTCCTGAGATCCCCTTCCCTTGTGAGGGCGCAGTCCTCACAAATGAACCAGAACAGGTATTTGCTCCAAAGAGTTAATCTTTATTAACAGCCCCAGAATGCCCTTCAGCTGGTGCACAGCCTGGTTCAAAGGTGTTCCAGAAAAACAACATACCATAAACCAAAGGGCAACACTAATTGGAAGCAGTGTAATTCTGAAAACAGCAATACCTTTTTGTGGGTTAATAACCGGAAATTAAATTTCATGCATGTTGGCAAAGCCCATCGTAAAGCACCGGGTGAATGAGGGGCATGGGCAATAAGGGCAAGGGTTCGGAGCACGCTCAGTCACCATCCAGCAGCAACCCCTACTCCTTGGTCACAGCCAATATTCCCAAAGGATTAGTCCTTGAACTCCTGGTTGGAGGAAACGGTTTGCACAATGTGGCTGCTTGCTGCTGCTTTGGTGGTGGAATAAAGGTGCTGGAATAAAGCAGGACATGAGTTCAGCTGTCCCCAGAAGCAAAGTTGCTCTGCTCGTGCCCATGTGGAGTCAGGGCAGCAGTAAAGTGTTGCTGTGACCTGTCCCTCCAATTGGATGTTCCCCCAGTCCAGTGCTCAGGCTACTGGGGCTATGAATGACCTTGCCATCTGCACTGGATACGCAAACGAAAGACTTGTCTGAGCAGTTAATGGGATTTCAATGTTAAAATGTCATGCAATGGAGAGCAGGTACAGGCGCATGCTGGGGTTGGGTTTGCTGCTGATGGCATTGCCTGAAATGGAAACTCAGCTAATATTTGGACTGCAGGGTGTGTGTCTCTTATAAGGAAGTGGCTTAATCTGGAAAAGGAGGCAGAAACACTAGGTCAGATCCTCTCTCTTCTGCCCTCATTTCCTCTTCTGGCTGCACTGGCTTCCCCAACGCTGCAGAGGAGTCAAGAAACTGATGTCTCCAAGACCAGGCTGTCTCTCTCCAGGGATTCCTGCAGCGCAAGCCACCACTCCAAGCCAGAGCTGCAAGAGGTGGGTGCTGGGCAGGGATGCCAGATGACCTTGAGTTCAGTGACATCTTGCAAGCAGCACAGCCCTGAGGAGATGGATCCCATCCAGAAGCTGTCCTTACCCTGCCTGACTTAATAAAATAACCTGCTGGTCAAGCCAGGCTGATCACGTTTAGTTGGAGATACCCATGGACCATCTTCATTCCTGGGAGCTCATTTATGAATGTCCAGAGGCGTGGCCTCAGGCAGGTGCTGGGTCTGTGGTGGCAGTCCCTCGACACCTCTGCTTCTTGTCACACTAGAGAAACGTTTGCTGCTATTTGCTTTATTTCCAGCTCTTGGTAATTAAGATGAAGAGTGGGAAAGCCTGAAAGCCAACACATGCCTGGGCAAGAGAAAAAAGTCTCCAAGCACACCACAGGCTGCAGAAAAGGATGGTGACAACCAAGTGTCACTGAGGAGGGACAGCTCTTTGCAGCTGTGAACCACAACCTCTGTTCGCCACAAGCTGCTGCTGCTCAGGGTCTATTTTACTTTTCCCTGTCGCCGTGTTTGAGAGACTTTTTGTCTGAAGGCCTCTCTCCCACTGAACCCATCCATCACCAGTGCTGACAGAGGTTCCTGCTGCCCAAAATGGCCAGGAAGACTCGGTGGAGCCAGAACCCCAGGGGTCAAGTCCAGGTTGTCATGTCTGAGTGAACACCGCTCCGGATACACGTGGCCCAACGTCATGTTTGGAAGGCAGTGGAGGACCAAGAGGGAGGAGAAGGAAGGATAGGATGTAATCTTTCATCCTGAGAGCAAGCATGTGGGATGGGAATATTTCATTTTGCGGCTGCCGATGGTCTGGCTCCAAGGGGGTGGAGGAAAGGAGTCCCCAGCCCAGGCAGGGAGCAGCCGCCCTGGCACCACTCTCCTGCTCGCTATTTTTGGCTGCAAGAAAAATACAAAGGCATGGAATGCTGGGGACATCAAGCTGAACTCAGTGATGGTTTCTGTGTAATCAAAGAGAAGGTCTAAAAGTACAAATGTCCCACGGTCTGGGTCTAAAGCCCAGATGTGAGCAGAGGAGGAAGGCTGCAGGCACGGCACTGAACTGATGGACACAGAATGAGCTCAGGGCACCCCAAAGCAGCTGCCCCCAGCTCACCTGATGGGTGCACCGGACTTCCTTTCTCCCCAGGGTACCACCACCATCTTCCTCTTTGCTCCCACCCATACCTCCAGCAGCACCAGTAACTCAATGTACCTGCAGCTGGTTTTACCCAGAGCTACTGCCCAAAGGTCCCTGCAGCCCATCCCTCAAAACTCCTGGTGCCAGTGCGCAGCTGCTCCAGGCTGGGAGCCCTCACTCCCCTGCCAGCGTGACCCACGAAATGTCATGTCTGTTTTTGGGGCTGAACTCTGACTGGGGGGGCTATACCAGCTAAAGGGGACAGTGACATGCCACAGCCCGCCTCAGCACCCCACTTTATTTCAGACAAACCCACACAGCGACCTTTGCTCCACGCAGTGGGATGGTGGTCCCAGAGATGGGTGCCCACTGAGTTTCCCTGCAGCAGGCACTGTGGATACAGCGGTCATGACCCACTCCCAAACTGCACTTTGTTTGGTCCCACATCCCTGGGAGAATGCTCTGTTCCCCTCAGGGCTGCCTCCTGCCCCGGGAGCAGCTCCAGCCATGCACAGAGGAGCGAGCACCGAGTCACACTCACATTGTTTCAACACATTTGCTTAATTAGTTTATCAAGAAATGTGTTTGGCCTCATCTGAGGGAAATGCTGTCTGTCATTCCCAGGCATCCTGCGGGGCCCCAGGGAGCTGACAGACCCTGGCTCCTTCCTATCTCTCCTTAACTCCATTTGCTGGGCCTATTTCCCTGTTGGTTTTTTTTTTTTTTCCCATGTAGCACTCCCTCACCATCTTGGGATTAAAGTAATAGATAACAAAATAATGTCTAAAAGAAGACCATGATAGGTAGGGAAACAATGTAAGGACTGGGAAGATTATCTGGAAAAATGCTAAATCAATGAAAGTGGAACTTGAAATTATTTTTCACTCCAGCTAAATTCTCTATAGATTGGAGTCACTTCCTAGAAGTGGCAATGAATGAAAATTACTAATTATGCATAAAATATTAATTCTGTGCTTCCCTAGGCGGAGCAGAGGATGCTCCATCAGTGTTGTGTGACCCAAATGAGAGATGAGCACATGAGCAGGATGTCCCCCAGCCCTGGGGGAGGTTATTTGGGTGCTTGGGCATTGCTGGAGCAGGAAGATGAAGGCGCTGCTGGTCCCCGGTGGGCTCAGGTAAGCAGCAACCTTCAGTGATGCAGCACTTACCCCATGTGAGCACTTGCTGCTCTCCTGGTGTGCAGCGTTTGATGCTCAGAGTCCAAGCAAGCTCAAGACAAGGGAGAGAGTGAGAACCATGGAGCTGCTCCTGCCTGGGGCCCCTGCAGTGTGTTAAACTGGGTGCTGCCTCAGGAATGCAGCTTCAGGGTCTGAAGCGACCTTGGCTTCTTCCAGAGGTGCTCCATTCATTGTTGGGGAAGCTTGAAACCTTCTCCCTTCCCTCGTGGGGACAGAGTCTGACCTCCCTGTTCCTGTTCCCAAGCTGCTGACGAGGACAGGGCACTTCCAGGGTGTCTGGGCTCAGCTGTGGCAGGACAGGCCAGGGAAGCTCGCCTGCTGAGCTGTACCTGTGGCTATTTATCTGTACCTGGGGTTACCAGGGCGATGCAGGCAGTCCTGGCTGCTTTAGTAGTTTTGTTGTGATAACAGCTGAACACTTTTAAGTGATTATTCTTATTCTAATCCTTCCTGTGGCTCCTGATGACAGTTTTGGATGTATCTCCTGTTGTTTCCTGTTGCTTTATAGCCCTCTTCTTTCAAATTAAATGAATAACATGGGGGTTTTTTCACGTGTAGGACATAATCCTAGGGCTCTCACTGGTTCTCCTGTCACAACTGTGGCAATCTGTCTGTGTGACAGTGAGGAATTCAGCTCTGGTGTGTAGTAACCTACTGCAGCTGATCTTCTGGCCTGTGGCAGCCAGTTAATTACTGGATGGCAAAGCCCTGTGGCGTCTTAACTGATGTTTCATGGGCTTAATTCCCTTTTTCCAGCCTCCTTCATGTCTCAGACCTGGTGAGTTGGTGTCAGCCCTGTGATCCTTGCTCAGCAGCCAGCTCATCGCCTGACACTGCCACCACCAGAGCAACACTACTGCTCTGGGCAGGGCTGGGGCAAGAGGGCCCTGAAGTGGGGGAACTCAGAAACCAGTTCTTGTCTTGGTGGGCTTGGTGCAGATATCCCTGTTCCGAAATGATGAGATTTGATTTAGGCAAGCTGCAGAACAAAGCAATACTATGTTTTTTAACTCCTGAAAGTTGTCCTTCTCTGTTAAACTAAACAAAAATAGCTCTGGTTAGGGGGAAAAGAAACTTATTCAGTTCAGTGCTTGAAAGAGGAACACGGGAGGTGTTTTCAGGCTAGCTCTCAATTCCTGGGTGAGCTGGTAGCTCAATGCCAATGTTAGATCTCTGCCCATGAGTAGTGGGGTGTAGAAAAACATCTTTAACTGCTTGTGTTAGAGTCTTAATTGCACTGATGGGACATCTGTGTGATAACCTGATGTGCAATGGCAGCTCTGCTGCCTTTGTCCAATCAATCCTGCTCACACTGAAACCAGAGCACTGCGGTTGTGCATTGGAGAGGTGGGACTGTGGTCTGTCCCCTCTGTCCCGAGTCAGACAGGAGACACTGTGACTCGTCCCTGTGGACAGTGGTGTCTTTCCCTTTGCTTAAGACGGATGCAATTCCCCGTGCCCTGGCTGGGACTGGGAGGAGCAGCAGGCTCCCGCTGTCCCCGTGTGGGCTGCAGCCGGGGCAGGCGGTGTCGGCTGATCCTCGCCAGGTCCCCGGCGGGCACTGCCAGAGCACGCAGGGCTTCACTCCAAACGCTCCCACCGCAGGGAAACATGACTTCTGCTGCCAGGGGGACGGGAATGCCTCTCAGCTCGGGGACAGCAGGCCGCTGCGGCGTGACAGCCACTTCAGCAGTCAGTCCAGCAACGCTCTGCGGAAACAAAAGGTGTCTCCATGCCAGAAGGACTATCTTCACTCCCAGTGGAATACATCAGATGTCTGGCAATTTCTGGGAGCCTTCCTCAATAAAAGCATGCGGGAACGGGAGTGATGAGTTACACAGCAGTGTCCTCTGAAGTTCAAGGCACGCTGGCTAAATATATGTCACATTCCTATAGCTCTTGCCAGGAGAAAGGTTGTACAAGCTACATCGAGAGTCTGCTTTGCTTCTCCATCAAAAGCCCCTCTAGATCCAAAGCTATCTGAGCCACTTACGCCCTGGATTTCTTTTGGCTTGATTTTTTTTTTTTTAATTTTAGCAAATGAATAAAGGTGGATGCTTGCTTCTCAGGCAAATATAACGCCATTTTTTTGACCTGTTTCTATGTGCTTCTCTCTCTATTGCAATATCACTGAAACACCAGGGCATAAGACAAGGGAATCTTGTCTCCATTTTAGCAGTACAAAGCTTGTGTGTTCCTCGTCCAAAATTGCAGAACAAGCATATGGGGGTGGAAATGAAGAGGCACTGAAGAAACACTAGTTCTCAGTCACAGGTGTTTAGAAAAAAAAAAAAATTATCAGTTGGAGCAAGCTGGCACTTTCACTGTCCAAAAAAGAGACAGAAAGTAACAAAATATCACTAAAATTTCCTGTGGATCCAAAGCCAGCATGTAGCTCTCTGAGTAGCTGAACAGCTCTGAATAGAGCTCCTCTTTATGCAGAGGGGCTCAGTTCTCACTAGAAAAAATTCAGTGCATATTGTCCAATCTATCGCCCACAGCAGACTTCCTAGTTCAGTGAAATTTTGACTGGTTCAAGTACTATTTAGGCCCTTGCTTAAATTCAGGACACGGAATAACTCCATTGGTGGCTCTGCTGTGAACCATGTGCCCTTTAGAAGGTGACCAGAGCTCTCTGTCTGTGTTGCCAGTTTTTACTGACTGGTCATGGTCCCCTGTCCTAAAGGGATGACCTGCAGATATCTCAGCTCACTTCTCTTCTGGAGTGGCTGGTAACAAGTACATGAAAGGCAGATAATTAAAACACTTCAAAGAACCTACTAATCCAGACTGGGATTGAGAAAGGAGCATCAGTCTGCCACCACTGCTCTGCTGGAAGTGCTGTTTGTTTCTTTCTGTATTCCAGATTTCCCAAGGCTGTCATATTGTCAAACACTGCCGTGATCTGTGAGTCTTTATTCCCAGATAAAGATGTGAACTCCCGGCTCTTGTCACAGATAACGGCACAAAGCGTTACAGCGACAACACAAAGACTTAAAACTCAGCTTCAAACACACAGCCGTTTGTTACTGTCCTCAGCCCGGGCCAGTCTGCTGCAGGTTGTTCACGACTGGGAGAGCTGAGCTGGGAGAGCTCTTCTTGACGTCCTCAGGTTCCTTAGGGATTTTCATCCTGCTGTGTTGCTGGGCCAGTGCGTCTGTCCCCGCCATCAGCTGCTGCAGGGCTGCTAAAGGCTGGTTACCAAGTGAGGATGTGCAGCCTTGGGGTCCTTATTGCCAAAATGCCAAAATTCCTCATCTGTGGCCCCACGGGCATCCTTCCTGGCAGCAGGTACCTCACCAGTGCTGTCTGTAGGTCAGACCTGTGGGTTTCTATCCTGTCGTACTGCAGCTCAAGAGCTGAGATCTCATTTTCCTCTTGCAAGTGTCAGACCCATCTCCACTGGGAACCTGTAAGTCTGGTTCATTCACTACACCATAGGAATGTTCTTTTAAAAAAAGCCAGCTTTTAGAAGAAAACCTGTTCTGAAATAAGTTGTTAAATGAAGACATTCCTGGAATCTTCTACTTGATATGACAATGAGTTTAGAGTAAAATTGTATTATCTTTTGAGCAGCACACAGCAAGAACTACATCTTCTCAAGGTGGTGTCCTTCCTTCAAGTAGAGTTGCACCAACTCTGGACTGATGTAGCTGAATTTGGGGGACTATTTGAATTTCTGATGATGTATTTCATTACCTGCTTAGAGCGTGAAAAGCTCCTTCTATCTGTGCCTGGTAGGAAACACTTCAAAAATAATTCCCTGCTCTACCAGGATGCAAGTAACCTTTTCCATGGAGGTGGAAGCTGGTGGTGTCCAACATCCTCCTTTTGCTCAGCCCATCCCAGTGCCTGTGACCAGGCAGGGACCAGCAGCGCCGGCCGGAGGCAGCGCTGGAATTGGGATCCCCAGCTCGGGGCCGCGGCCGGGCTCCCATTGTTCCCGGCCTGCCAGACAAAGGGTTAAGTAAATGTTTGGAGAAGATAAGGTGCCCTGTTGACAAGCAGCAGGCTCCAGCGGTCTCAGCAGGATCTCTCCCAGCCGTGATAAATGGGGAGGTTTTCAAAGTGGGATCAGCAGACGCCACGGAGAGGGCGGTTGCTGATGCCGTGATTGGCAGTGGGGAAGGAATCTGAAGGTGTTTAATGATCCCACACTCTGCCGCAGCTTTTTTAAAGACTCTGTGTCTAGCCAGAGGAAAATCCTCTATCAGCCACAGAGGCTCACGCTCCCGGGTCTTTTCTGTTGTTGTTGCCTTTTTTTTTTCCCCCACTAAAACATGGGAACATCCACTGAAAGGGATCTTGATAAGGACCCTCTGCGATTCCTCATCCTCTCATATCGGTTTTGTCTCTTTTAATTTTCTCTTTGAAGTGCCCTGTGTAAAGTAGGTGGATGTTTAGTTTGGCTAACTTTGGTCAGTAACTGTGTTTGGGGGAAATAGTGTCTATTGAACTAAAGATGTGGATTTTTTCTTCCCTCCACAGATGTGTTATTCCAATTACTGACTTGTCATTCCTTTGCTCTAGTAAGTATATAATTAAATTGCATCAAGGATAAAACCCTTGGAAGGATCTGAATCCCTGATGTGATACTATTTGGTATTTAGACCATTAAAGGGTTTCCTTCCTTTTAAATAGACTCCAAAAGCTGTTTGAAGGGCTGACCACCAAACTTTATTTTTTTCCAGACAGGTGAAATATTTTCTGTCCTCATCTCTGTCTGAAAGCTGCCCTGGGCAGTAGGAAAAGCTGCAGTGTTGGTGTGTAGAGCCTGGGAGGATGAAGCTTTGCCATGTGCATCCATGGACTGCATCTCAGACCAGGATTTTGGTCAGCTGTGTTCCCTGTGGAGTGAGAAATGGATATAAAACACTGCCTGATCCAATCTATACCTGATTTATGCCAAGAGAAGGGAGACAGCCAGGAACACTGATGGATAACAGGAATCCAGGCACAGGGAACAAGCTCATCCTTTGGGCCAACTTCATCCTAGAAAGACTGGGGTGAGTGGATAAGTCTTTTTTTGGGGGAGAAAGCAGTCTGGGCAGTGCTGGTGCTGCTGACCTGGGCGGGCTGGAGGGAGCCAGGGCTGGGAGCTGCTCCATGGGAGGAGATGAAAGGAGCCGGGAACCCCCCAGCAAAGGGCCAAATGAGTCGGGACATGAAAAGCAGCAGAAAGTATCTGAAGAATGTAAACACCAAGGTGGAAGAGGAATTATTTAGCATGTTACAGGCTTGGAACTAGGTGCGAGGGGATGGAACAACGAGGAGAACTCCCTCTTGCAATCAAGGAAGCTTTGCTAGCGGCTGGAGGTGGAAAGGAAAGACACGGTTTCAGCAGAGCAACTCAAGAAGTCTTCTTGTGTGGAGGTTGCTGGGGCAGGGGGGCAATTGCAGCCACTTCCCCAGGCTGGGCTGGGAGCCAAGGTGGGGTCACACCAAGAATAAATAGGATTTAGTGATCGTAAGAGGGGAATGCGAAATGCCCAGAGGAATTTTGATTGAAATTTTATAACTTCAAGGAAAATCTGTCACAGATAAATCAGGAGGCGGTTTAATAAACAATTTGAGAGATTACTATTGAAACAAATCCCAGTTAAGTCTCAGCAGAGGAGCGGGTGAGGAAGACCACTGCAGAGAAAGAACGTCAGGGGTATTACAGGCACTAAACAGAAGGCTTTCCAAATATATAAACAATCTGGGGAGGGGGCAGATTGGGAAACCTGTAAAAATAAGCAGAACCACATTAAAAGGCTAAGCAGTGGAGCACAATCAAATATTGAACATGGGATTGCGAGGGAGCTTTCATCTCTCAGCATTGGCCAGACCTTTCATACCTGGACAGGATCCAAGGCCAGGTCCCCGAGGGGGTGTGGGGCTTGAGGGGCACAGCCTGTGTCATGACGGGACCCTGGTGAGATGTGGCAGCCTGCAGCCGGATGGACCAACATCCTCTTCCAATAGTCACACATGAGATATCAGGGGCAATATCCCTTTAATGAGATTCTGAAATGCTTTAGACACTAAGCAGATGTCTTCCATACAAGATTTCCTAATATCTGAAGTACTAAAAGGGATTTGTATCTAAAAAAAACTTCATAGCAAAGCCCTGAGGACCTGAAGGACATGGTGACCCAAGAATGGATGAAGGATCTGGCAGAGTGTGTGCAGGTGACTTACACGGAGTGCAAGCTGGGCCAGCAAAGTCTCTCTGTAAGCAACAAGCCCAGGAACAGCCCAGCAGGGATCTCACCCAGCGGGACAAACCCCAAACCCATTTCCATTACAGAAATCTGTACCTTGGTCAACAACGTCACTAAGGAAAGGAGATGGTGTGGAGGCAGGGATCTTTGATTTGGGAAATCATTTGAAGCCAGACTCTTAGATGAGAATGTAATACAACCCCAGTCCCACATCCCACTTTCTCCAGAGCACCTGTGGAAGAACAGACACACTGCTCCTTGCCCAGACTTTGCGTTTCTTGCCTGCCTGCAATGAAGACACAGAGATTCCCAGGTGGACTCACTAGGAACATCAGAGCCATCCATCACATACATCTTACTCCCTGGATCCATGTTCCCAGCACCTCTGTAGCACATCTCTGCATCAGTGTGAGCAGTCCCTCTAATGAGGGTCTGCAGAGCAGGACCCCCTCAGCCAGAGCAGGGGACAGAGCTGCACGCTGATACTGCAGCACAGGCAGGTTCCCGTGGCTGATGTCTGGCAGAGGAGCAGGATGTCCTGGTGGAGCTGGTGGCACCCTCGGGTAGCACTGTTACATCTGCCAGGACCCATCCAGATGAAGCAGCGTGGGTCCATCCAGCTCATCTTTAGACTGTCAGCTTTGCACGGTGTCACCTGGGCTTGAGCAATCAGTGTCTGAAACACTCAGAGCATCCTCAGAAGGGAAGGGAAATGGCCTGTCCTTGGACAGTGTGACTCCTGCTGAGGGAACACAGGGGCACGAGCAGGAGAGGACTGCAGAGTGAGATGGAGCTGAAACCAGGAGGAGCTGGTGCCTCCATCCTGGTCCTGCGGCTCCCCAGCAGCAGCACAGTGACAGACCCTGGGGATGTCCATGGAGTGCCTATTTTTAATCACCTTTCCACTGGGTTTTTGCAACGCCCCGTTCACACTTGCTCTGTGAAAAAGGATGTCAGAGCAGATTAACAGCTGGTTCCTGCCTGCTCCGACAGCTCTGACAATGCGTCCCTTCTTCTCAAGGTGACAGGAACATGCAGCTGCCTAATGGGTACAGAAGTGTCTATTCTTTCCCAGTGACATTTATTGTGAAATATCTGAGTGGGACTGAGAGACATGCAAGGCTTTCCCTCCCTTATCAGGCGACCCTGGTCAGTGTCCTGCTGTCAAGGACTAAAGTAATTTATGTCAGAGCTGCAAGTGTTTACTTATCTGCCCCAGCGCCCAGCTCGGCCGAGAGCAGCCAGACTGGCTCCAGTGGGGCTCACCAGCCTTTTCCTGCCGGTGGGAAAAGCTGGGTGCCGGCCCTGTCCCAGCCAGCTGGGGCAGGAGGGGTGAAAATGGGCCAGCAAAAACCTTCCTGTGGCTCTGATTTAGGGGGACAGCGGCAGCACAGATGTGAGAGTCACAGATATGTCAGCAAGAAGTGGCATCCCAGAGCAGGAGGGACTAAAACAAAGCCTGAGCAGCAGCACGAGGCATCTGCTCACAATGGCAAGGACTGAGGTGTGAACTTAGAGAGAGTTTTGTCAGGTAGAGCAGAGCAGCATCCAGCCAGCAGAAGCTGCAGCAGGTCCCTGTGTGGTTTTCCTGAGCATCACACCAGGGAGGCCACAGAAAGCACTGGGGAAGGGTGGGAGAGCTGCTTGACAGCTTCATGCCTTCCTGTTTTCTCATCTCTGGTGTTTTATTGAGTGGAGGATTTGTGAGGGCAGAGGGGTTCCAGGGAGGCAGAGCTGTTCAGGCACAAGGACAGCCCTGTATTGGGGATTGTTGGCTCTGTAGCATCTTGGCAAGAGCATCCCAAACCCCTGTGAGCCTCATGGGTGGCTTTAAAGGACTTATCCAGTGCTTCTGTCTTGTGTCACGGCAGAAACCGGAGATTTCAGTGCATCTGGTCCTTAGACTGTACAACTTTCCCTCAGATTCGGTTCCAAAACTCTCCAGTTTTTGTAAAGCAGCACAATTATCCCAGCAGTCCTCCCCCATGCTGGCCACCATCCGTCATCCCAAACAGGGGAACAACTTTCATCTCTCTGGAACTGCACACCCTTCATGGCACAGGAGAGATGAGCACGGGCCTGATAGCTCTGCTGCCGGGGGTGCCTCCTTCCTGATGGATGTGCCCAGAGATAAATATTAGGCTGTGGTAGTTTCCTCTGCAAAGCTCACAAGCTCTTGTTGTCGGGCAGGAAACCTTTAACCAGTTGGGATGTCGTGAACAATAGATTAAAGGAGACAGACTATCTCTTGCTAAATGAGCTGTTATTTGAAATCAGCTTTTTCTTCTTCTTTTTTTTTTCCAACCTGGGGCACTCCTCAGAAAAAATATTCCACCGACATTGTGTTTCTCTCGACAAATATTTTTCTGAGCTGTCTCCTCTTCCCACCCATCAGGGCATGATCAAAGGGCTGGTCCTGCTCCAGGGAGGAGCTGCGAGTGCTCGAGGTGGCTGCGGGGCCCAGATTCTGTGCTGCCATCCCTGCCTGGTGGCACTGTCCCAAGTGCTGAGGGACCTGGTGTGGGTATTGCAGGAGTGCAAAATCCTCCAGAGATGCCCTTTGGGGAGTGAGTTTTGTGGCCATCACAGTGCCACTGGTCATGCTCACCCCGGGAGTGATGCCAGAGCAGTGGCAGAACCAGTGAGGCTCCACAGGTGCTTTTCACCTGTGAGAAGAAAGTGTGTCTGCAGCAGGCAAAGCAGGAGCCTGGCGTCTGCTCAGCTTGTTTCCTGAACATCAGGAGATTCCTGAAGTGCAGGCTAATCCCATGAAGTGTAACCTCTCCAGTTTCTTGCTGGAAACCCAAAGCACATCAGTCAATAACACACAGCCCCAGCGCTCATCCCTCCATGCTCTTGACACAGGCTCGTAGCAAAAGTACCAAAGCCTCGCTTAAAAAAAAAAATCAGATATTTATTATGCCTTTGATGTTCCATAAGAACAGTTGTGGCTTCTGCTTAGTCTCCAACATCCGATTGACAATTGTTTATTAGTTTTAAAATAGCTGAAATTCATGTCAAACATTCCGCATGTTAGAAAAATGTTTATGAAGTGTTATCATAGTTTATTTAACTGTGAATGTTTAGGAAACCGGCATAAAATATAATGGACCACACAAGGCTCCGAGGAGCCCAACACTGAATGGTAGGCACGTTTTATGGACCATGGGGAAGAGGGATGCCACCTTATCCTCATGGAGAACCCTCCTGGTCCTTGGGTATGCTGTCGTGGCATCAGCAGTCCAAGAGAACAGGGTTTATTTTGAGGATGTTTCTCCTAAAATGTTTACAAGAGCAATGCTCACAACGGCAATTTTTGCACAACTGGGTTGAGCACAGGTTTTAAATGCCAGGAGGGAGGGATCTCTGGTGGGCCACGAGGGTTTGCTGATGCAGCAAAATCTCTTCCTCTTTAAGGAAGCAGAAGAGTTGCAGAAAAATGTCGTAGAATTACAGAAAGGTTTGGGTTCAAAGGGACTTAAATATCATCTCATTCCACCCCCTGCCATGGGCAGGGACCCCTTCCACTACCCCAGGTTGCTCCAAGCCCCGTCCAACCCGGCCCTGGACACTTCCAGGGATGGGGCAGCCACAGCTGCTCTGGGCACCCTGTGCCAGGGCCTCCCCACCCTCACAGGGAATAAATTCTTCCTAATACCCAATCCACACCTGCCCTCTTTCAGTTTAGCTCTCTAAAGACACAATTAAAGCATCAAATGATTGCAAGCCAGCTCAGGAGCATCCCAGTACCCCGATTCTGTTCAGAATCCCTGGATGTCAATGAAATATATACTAGAACCATTCCTACAGGCAGTGGCCACAGTGCTTGCCACTGATGGTTGCACATGGGATCAAATTTTAGAAATTCCCCAATTTTGTGAGCTTTCCCTTGAAACCTGCAGATTTAGCTGCAGGACACGGGAAGGAAATGCCAGGTTATTCTTCCCACCAGCTGACAGAGAAGTGGAACAATAGGAATGGATATTTTAGTCACTGGGTTAAAAATGCTTTTTTCCCCTGATAAAAGTCAACTTGTGGGATTCTTTTTTCGTTCCAGAGCCCAGATGAACCCAGGAAGCAAAGATGCTCCAATGCTGTGAGCTTTTCTACGATATTTCTCTGAGCTCAGAATAAAACCAGGATAATCCATACCCAGATTAATTGATTTTATCTCTAACATTTGAATTCTACATCAAAACCTCATTTCTTTCATTGATTTTATTTTTGACTGCTGGCACACAAGGGGACCTGGTTTAAGCAGCTTTGCTTGCCTGTTGTTTTACAGTCCAGCATTACTTTGTGCCTGTATCTCTGATCTTTGGGGCCTGGCCGTGCCCCTATTTAATAAAAAATCCCACGGGTTCCATGGCTGCAGCACGGGCAGAGGGAAGGGTTGGCACACCAGGCTCGGCACGGCAGGGTCACTGCCCTTGCTGACTGCAGCTCCACCAAAGGTACCAGTGGTTTGTTCCTGGGCTCTCGCTGTTCCCATCACCTTCATCTGACCATTTTTCCCTTCCAATCATAAAATTTCCACTTTTGATATTTTAAAATCTTATTTCTCATAAAACTCCCAAGTATGAAAATTTCTTTTAAAGAAATATACCATTAATGTATCTTTATGATGTGCAGCTGATGCTCACAGCATGGGCTATGACTTTTTTATGTTCCCTACTTGTCCTTGAGACATTTTAGTTTGACACCATATCCTTACATTCTAAATTAAAGCATATTTTTATTATCTGTTATGTGCCAGTAGACAGCAGTGCCCTAAAGCTGTTGTACAGCTCCTCACGTCCATCTCGGGCCACCTTCCCCTCTTCCCCTCCGCTTCCCCCATTGCTTCACCTCTCCAAAAAAGCAAGGATTGAGTTATCCACGCTGACAGCAATTTACAGTGCCCATTAACAGTCATATAAATTCCAGTGGATCAAGGAAGCTTGGAGTATATGATATTCAGGCACAGCTAATAGCTCTGGGCTAATTGCCATCTCGTGTTTCTGCTCTCCAGCCCCACTGTTTATATCTCACAAGCATAAGCAGGCAGTAAAACAAGTTTCCAGGTTCCCCGAGTCACCCGAGGAGGGCTGGGAGCTGCTGGCTCCAGTAGCAGGCGGAGGGCTGGAGGTGGCAGTCACTTCCCATATTTAATGGGAGCTGCTCCTCCTGATCCTGAAGGAAATGAGGTCGCTCTGATGGAGCTTTTGCAACATTTTGTATGGGAAACAACGGTGTCAGCTCGGTGTCATCACGGTTCTTATCATGGCTTTAGGGAACAGCGAGGGGTTGGTGGCTTTGGGGAAGTCTGTTAAGTAATCTACATATAAACTGCAATTTTCTTTTTGGCAATCAGTAGCTTGAGAGGTTGATTAACAGGGAGATTTATTGTGGAATCCTTGTTGGCTTGGAAAGCTGGGTGAATAGGGATATTTACTGTGAAATCTTTGCTGATGAATAAACACCCCGGGCATTAATTGTCAAAGGAGTCTGGAAATCGGGACGCTGCTCACACTGTGCTGGACTGGGGTGCTGGTAGCAGCGTGGGAAGGTGTCCCCTTCTTTCATCAGCTGCCAGCAGAGGGGTTGTTTGTGCAGGATCTGGCATATCTGTGTTCTGAGCACCACAGAGCGGAGGGGATCATGTCTGTGTGCCTCAGGGTGTCCTTTAACGCCTTTCCCCATCTCATTTGCTGCCTTCCAAGACAAGACACTTTTTTTTTTCTTTTTTTTTTTTCTTTTTTTTTTTAGGAAATGAGAATTAATCCTCTCCAACATGCACACTTCTAAAGAATTATTTGTAAGCTTTTCATGTAGGTGGGGTCTGTCAGTGGTGTTTGCTCTCAACTGATTCATCCCGCCCTATGCCGGGGTGGGGGGGATTTAATCATGGCACAATTAAGCCTGACAGGGTTATCAGATGACCCCCGGAACAATTGTAGAGCACTTTCCATCTTTTGCAAGATAGAGAGATAAATCTTGTGAGGCTGCTTGGGTGCAAGAGCTGGGAAATCCAGCTGGGGTGGGACGGCTGGGGAAGTGTCGGGGTGTGAGGGAAAGGGCAGGAGTCCCGCCTGCATCTGGAGCGGGTCATGTTCAGGGTACTGAGAGGGCACCTTGGCAGCCCTTCCCTCCCTGCACACCTTGTTTCCATGTCTTTCTGATCACATTTCAGCACAGAGAGTAGGCCAAGACTATCAATATCAAGTGGGAGTTTCACCCTCCCATCCCAAACACGCTCTGCTGCTCCTCTCCTGCCCGGAATTTGCTGCTGTCCCCAGCTATTTGCTGACTCACTTGGTTCGGCGGATTTCATCCTCCTCGTGGCTCCCCAAAACATTTGTTTTGACTGTTTGTAGAGTTGACCCAACCCTCCTTCAATATTTGGAGAAAAAAAATGGTTTTTCTGCTATGTTTTTTCCCCAGAAATTATCAGCAGGGCTGAAATTCTCCTTATATGAAATACTTGGATTGACTGAGAGCTGGGACTCTGGGAGGGGAATGTGCCAGACTGTGAAGGATTTGCAAAGTTTTACCAGGAGTCCCTTCTGGGCCACTGCTGAGGGACAGCAAGCCTGAAGATTTTTGTCCAAACTCTTTGCACTGCTTTCCACTAAATCTGTTAAAACATGCATTGATTTTTTGCCTTAAAAGCTCAGGAAATGAAAATAAAGGAGCGGCTACATGGGAGCGTTGGGTTGCACTGAATGACACCCAGTGAAGTGTCACAGTGGAGTGACAACTCAGCATCTCCTTTCCCTTTCTTTCTTCTTATTATTTTATTATTTTGACCACTGGAATGATTTAAACAGTGTCACAGTATTATTTTGAATGCGCAGATTTGCACCTTCCAGCAGATAATCCACACATGAAGTTCACAGGAATGTTTTCACACACAGGATCCCTTCAGCAGCCCCTCCCCTCAGCCATATCCTGCACCCCCAGCCCAAACTGCAGCACACGAGGGGCTCCTGAGACAACCAAAACCCCTGCCAGAGGAAATTGGCTGTTTCCCTTTTTATTTCAGAGTTTGTTTTTTCAGGCTGGACTCTTGGTCTCCTTGGAGAGGTGCAGTGAGAGGGACTCAGGTGGGCAGCCAGGCAGGGAGGGAAGCTTTGTTGGCATCAGGAGAGGAGCCGTGGCAGGGAGGAGGAAGAGAACAGGGACGTGCAGGGCACATCTCTCCCCGCACACTGGAAGGGAGAAGCAGCAATGCTCTGGACACCAAATGAATTCAGCTTTTCACTTTTGTGATTTTGCAGTAAACCCAAGATCAGTAAATTGATTTTCGTAGTAATAAAAGCTGAACACTCATAACCCCCAAAGTGATAAACATTTTACTGCTGTTTAGAATTTATATTTTTATTTCCAGTCTTTTCCTTGGAAATGCCCTGAGGGGGAGGATTTTATGTGCAGCTCTATAAATGAACTGAGTGCAAATATTTTTATTTTCTGCTAAACATCAAAATTTTGATGCATTCTCATGAGGCCAAATGCACTTCTTAAAAGTACAGTGAACCAGCAGAGTAACTTGGCTGGGCTTTTTTTTCTGAAGGAATAGCATTATCAATAAAAAAGCTGGGCACCAGGCACTGGGCAAAACAGAATGGCCACAATAACAACCAGTTTCTGATTTTGACCCTCTTGTTTCTTGGATTTGAGTTAGAATTAATCAAGTTACTTTCTGTGTTTATGAATCCTTGTAATTCCTACTCTGAGACGGAGGAGAAGGTATTGAAGTGCCTCAAGGAGAATCATTCATTTCCCTCTGGATCTTGGATCAGTATTTCCTTGTCTAGATCTCAGGGTCAAGTCTGCTGCTGCTGTACAACAGCAAGGCTTGATGGCTTGGACTGGTGCTGGGCTGATTTACACCCATGAGAAGATGGTCCATCCTCTTAATTGTGGTTATTAATTTCTAGGAGGGTGTGCAGAGAGTGCATGCAATGCTCACTTGGAGCCTTGGGATGTCCCAGGGTTTTGAAGCTTAAGAAAACATTGCAGTGAGGGATGAGGAGACCATTACAGGTGCATTTTAGAGATTTCTGAAAGGTTTGAGCTATAGCTCTTCTCTTCACAGTCCTGGGTGGCCAGAATTCATCGCAAAAAAGGAACACCTGGCTTTTTATGCAAAGGGATAAAATAAGCAATACATATAAAGGATATTAATTCTCTCTAAAACCTCCTGGAAATATTCCTTCTGTAAAATACACATAACAAATACCGATGGCATCTCACAAGGTGACCTGGGTGGTTCAGCACTTGGCAGCACATGAGTGACGTGGTCATGGCTCTCCCTGTGGCAGTAACCTCTTTGTGCCATGCAATGGCATCCAGGAGAAGATGCACAGCATTTTCTACAGGTGTAATTGAAGGCTGGGGGATCCAGGTGCCAGATTTTGGTGAGCTCTCTTGACCATGGCCATGTCTCAGAAAACCTGATGTGGGTGGGAGCCTTGTTCGTGCCAGCCTCGAGTGCCTCCACTCTTGCCCTGCCCCCTCAAACCTTCCCGTTTACACCCTCTTTTTATTTCCACTTCAGTTTAAGATCCACTTCTGTCCTGTACCAGCACAAGAAGGGGAGAATGGGAGATGGAGAAACTTCTTCTGCTTGGCACCAGCTCCTAAATTGCCTTCTCATCAGTGAATCCCAACCATGAGCCAAGCTTAATGAATCAAAATGTTAATTAACACACACATAAATTCAGCAGCCCTGGATGGATGACGCCTGGCCCCCTCTGCTACCCTGAATTCCTCCCCCTCATCATCATCACATCTTCTGGCTCTCTCCTTCATTAGTTTTTATTTGATGATTTAATACCACTGTTAGTCAAAAAATTATCAGCTCCAGCGTGCATGCACAGCAAGCTGCAAGTCAGGGCTGTAAAACGTGAGGCAATTCATGCTGCAAAGATGTCACACAGATAAAGAAACTTGTTCCTCTTTTCCACTGAGGACTGAATGAACACAGATCTGAAACCCTGGGCGGTGCCTGTGGATAGCACTTGGCTCTTGTAGGAAGAAAAGCATATAACCGTCAGGTAAAGTGAAATAAAAAGTAGCTTCTTTGCAATAAAACTGGGTATCCTGGCCTGAAAGAAAAGCAAAAAGAATAGGAGTGGCGTTTTAATGTGTTTTCTTCTCCTGAGTGGACAGTTCCAGCAAGAATGATGGACTGCCCTGGTAGGAACCATTCCCAGGTCTGGGCTGAAAATAACCCCTAGGTTGGTGTCCCCTCCAGGTGCCTTCTCCTGCCCATCAGCATTCACTCAGCATGCTCCTATCAGTTTGAATTTTGGGGACCTAGCATCAATCACCACAGGGAGAAATGTTTGACACCGCAGCCTCTGGGTGGGCTCAGACTAGTTGCTTTTCTCTGATAATTAAGGAAGATTACACAAATGATTAAGCCTTTATTTACCATTACTGACTGGAGTTTACTGAGCTGTGGCACTGACCTGTCAACCCCACAGGCTGGGGACTCATCCTGAGTGCCAGGAGCCAGAGGAGCCCTTGAGCAAGCACAGAATTAGGCTTCAAAAAGGGGCTTTTGGAGAAGCATGGGTGCTTAAAACCCTGGCTAAAGCTCTTGAGCTGCCAGTGGTGCTGCTGCAGCCACTGCCTTTCCTGGGATTGCCCTGGGATGCTGAGCAGCAGGGAATATGGGAAGGGTCCCAGGCACTGACAGTTAACACACACACAGCCTGGATGCCTTGTGCACCAGATAGGGGAGAGAAAACACCTCCTTGAGAGAAAACACAGGATTTCTCCCTCTGCCATCCTTCATCTCTGTTGACTCCTGATTGCAATCTCCCAGCCCCCTGGGTGGGTGGCTCCCAGCTGCCGTCCCTCGGTCATGGGGCTTCCAGAGACACCTTTTGCAGGGTAGAGCAGCCTTCCCTGCAAACCACGGTGTCATCAATGTTTCCTGTAGACTGTGTGGGGTTTAGGAGGGAAAACAGCTGGTTTTTGTCGGATCCTAGTGGTGCCTCCAACAGGACAAGGTCCCAGGGATGTGGCACACCCCGGGCCACTCTTCACCCTGCTCTCTCTAAACATCTTTCCGCTCTGTGCAGTGCAAAAAAAAATTGCAAATGCCTTTCCTTTGGCCTAGAGTGAGTGAAGTGTTTCTGGATCAAACCCAAATACTCAGAGTCTTGCTTTCTGACATCCAAAGAAATCCAGAGGGTTTTCTTTTGGGAGAAAGAAGAGAATTGAAAAGTGGTCTGACAGGTTAGAGAAAGGTGAATGTGGGGGTTTAAAGAAGAAAACCCCTTCAGAATTTAGTGAAGTATTTAAGACTAAGAGCACTGAATGATACACTGGAAAATTTTTGTCCATCAGACAAGGGTTTGGATCAATTTATTCTGCCTTTGCACCACCATCGAGTTCCACTCCTGGACCATCAGTTCTGCCAGGGACCCGCCTGCGGGTGGGGGCTGGAGGCCCTGCTGGAAAACTTCTGGCCTCAGCTCCAATCTCCACACAGGAAAAACACCTCAGAGGCTGTGCAGCCCCTCAGAGACAAGTCCCTTTACCAGGCTCCTGCGTGCCACTGGCCATTGATGGCTGTCGGGACCCCGGGCAGATCCCCCCCATTCTGAGCTGCAGGGAGACTACGGAGCTGAAGTCAAGGATGGACTGGGTGAATAGGCACGAAATCTTCCATTAATGGCCAAATCCTGCTGCCAGCCCAGGCAGCTGGAGGGCTGCACATGTGCCAGCGTGGGTGGACTCGCTTCCTAAAATAGCTTTCTGGGATTGATGCTGCCAGGGCTCAGCATTTCCCGAGGTGTAGGGGCAATGCTTTGTTCTGACGCGCTGCCTGCCCCGATAACCGTGGCAGGGACCAAACAAGCTGCAGGGAAATTAATTGGAAAACTCTCTCAGTCCCCCCCAGACCCTCAACCCCGCGTAAGCACGTACCCACAGTAATGTCAGCAGCTGCCCGCAGCGACAGCAGCGCAGAGCTCTCATAGAAAAGCAGAGATTTCAGGGATTTCCTTCGCTCCTGCCCCAGGCAGGGCCAAGGCTCTCTGCAATTGTGTTAGAGGGAGTAATTTTCATTTGGTCATAGAGTTGTGAAGGATTTAAATTCAGGCTGCTTAGGTCCTGTCTTTCTGATTTTCTTTATTTCTTTAATGCAGACAAAAAACCTGAAATGGCATATTTGTACCCCGCAGTCCTTGGATGTCAGGAATCTCTCCTAGAATTTTTGTAATGCTGAAATATCATAGAATCATAGAATGACAGAATGGTTTGGGTCAGAAGAGACCTTAAAGACCGTCTCATTCCAACTCCCTGCCATGACCAGGGACAACTTCCACCATCCCAGGTTGCTCCAAGCCCCGTCCAACCTGGCACTGGACACTTCCAGGGATGGGGCAGTCATGGTTTCTATGGGCAACCCGTGGCTCACCACCCTCACAGGGGAGAATTTCTTGTTAATCCCTAATCTAAACCTACCCAAATATACGGCCCCTGCAGTCCCTCCTTTGGGACAGGGAGACATCACAGTCCTGATCCACCAACAGCAGAGGAGAAAGGGATCAACCACTTCCAAACCAGAGGGACCAGCAGCACCAATTAACTGAGGACTGGCTTTTGTTATTTCTGCACAACCTTGGGGTTTTTGTTAATCTTCAGGAGTGGGGTGAAGCTGCTGGTACAGGGTCTCTGCATCAACCCGGAGACACAATCCTGCTGGGATTCACACCCACACCCGGGTCCTGTCAGAGCAGCAAAGTGGCCAGCACACAGAGATGGGGGAAGAAGATTACGGAGAAAGGAAAGGGCTCCACTGCACCCAGATACAGTTTAATAAGTGAACCATTCATCTGATAGGGACACGAGGGAAGTTTGCAGGTATCGAGCCCCACTACAATTCAGTAATAACAGTTGGCTTTATCTCTTGCCCGAGTAACACAAACATTTATGGAATTACATTTTAAGGCTTTTAAAGGTGTATTTAGAACGTGTTCCCTTTGAAGTGTTATCTTTGCAAGCTCTCATATGCTGATAAAACCCGTGTTTAGCTGCCTCGCAAGGAGTGCTCAAAAACTGTCGGTTCGGGGATTTTTCACTCTCTTTGGCCAGGACAGGGCAGCCCTCCTGGGGGCTGTGCTTTGCCTCATGCTGCTGGCATTTGCCACAGCCCTTTCCCAGCAGAGCCACGGTGTTTGCAGGAAAGCAGCAGTGGGAGGTCTGCTGTGGTGGAACCGACGGCGTGGGGTGATCTTCGGAGGTGGGTGATGTTCTCAGAGGCTGTGAAGCTTTAGCACAAAGGAACAAGAGCCTTGGGGTTTTGCAGACATCACTGCCTGGGAGCTCCACTTCCCTCCCTGGGACCCTTCAGGAGAAGGGAAACAGCGTGGAGAAACAAATTACTTCATTCCAGGCTGGTTCCAGTTAGCATCCCCATCCCTCCTCCCAGCCCTGCCCAGAGATGAAGACATTGTTCAACAGCTCATCACTCACCGGCAGGCTCCGCGCAGGCAGCCAATGCACAGACCCCAGGCCTCATCCTGCAGGCAGAAGACTTGACCCAAAGCTCCTTGAGACCCATGGAAAGGCTCCAGTGGATTTCTATGGGTCTTGGATCTCAGCAAATGTTGGCAAACTCCGCCAGAGCTAATGGGAACATTGCTGGCAGCACAGACTGACGGGTCGAGCAAAGGGAGAGAATTAATTTATCAACCAAGAGGATTTGTCTTCCCTTGAAGTTTCCAAGGAGTTTCTTAACAGGATGCTCGTTAACCTTTGAGGGAGGAGGGACGCCTCGCTACGTGCCATTTTAAATACCAACAGCTCCAGATTGGCAGTGGCCATATGGCAAACAGCTCAAGGGGGTGGAAATACTCTCCCCATTCCCTTTGCCCCTTTCTGGTCCTCCCCAGCTCCAGGCAGACTGTCTTGCTCCTGACCTCCACCCTCGACTGGAACCGAAATCTTGGTGCTGGAGCCGGGCCACACTCGCTCCAGCCCTGCTCAACAGCCTTTTTGGAGTTGGTTTCATTCATTTTCTTCTCCCTAAACACACCCCCCTACCTCCAAAATCACCAGGCACGACATGTCTGAACGTGCGCCGAACCTGATAAGCCTTTGGCAGCCGCCATAATAAATTGCTTTAATAAAAATGAAAACCATTTTGAGAGGGGAGAGGGGAGGGAAGAGAAGCAAAAGCAAATGCAAAAATAATGTGCAGGCAAGGGCCCATGTGATCACCTGGCAGGAAGAGGCATTCCCAAATCGAAGCATAAATCATGGGGCTGGGAGCAGCCAGGCCAGCGTGGGGCCAGGCAGCGAAGCCCCTCACTTCTAGGTTCACATTCATTGCTGCAAAGAGCACGGAGTGGGTGTTGCTTTTACCAGGTGATGGAGAGGAACGTGCTAAAATGCTTCCCAAAAGGAGCTGTACGAGGGGCAGGCTCCTGGGGCGGGACCCAGGAGCGTGTGGCTGCAGTGGGGTGGGTGTGCTCAGAGCCCTCCAGGCAGGATGGGCAGATGTAGGGGAGAGGGAAGGCTTGCAGGATCTGTCCTCCAGCCACCCCTGTGTGCCAAGCACGTTTGCTCCATCCCATCCCAGACCAAGGCAAGGGAGCAAGACAGGCAAGGGGAGCCTGCAGAACACAGGCCTGGAAGGTGGTGACTTAGCCCTTGTTGGGGAGAAGTTGGCCCAAATCTACCACATCCCACAAAGGAGCTTTCACTCTTGGAGAAGGATTTTGCAGAAGTTCCTCTAAATACTTGGGATGATGTTGCCTTTATCTGTGCTCCGGGGGAAGGGATGTAAATCCCAGACATGGCACAGCCCTGTACGCCACACTGGCAGTGCCACACCAGGGAAGTGTCTGAAAGCAGTGAGGGAGATTTGCAGCCTGACCTGGTGGAGAGCTACTGTAGATTGCCTAAAAGTTGATCAGCCACCACTGCAGACCAAAGAATTTGATTTTCTATGGTTTTTTTCTTTGAAACAAAATTATTACATAGTTAGAGATTGGTGAAAAACCAGTGATGGATTAGTGGATTAGATGCTCCACAGCTGGTTTGACATTTGCTCTTTCCACTTCAACTGGACTCAGGCAGATCATCTCATTCCTGCTTTTTTATTGTGGCATGAGCACTTTGCTTCTGGTTTTCCATCATGGGAAAGAGAAGATGGAAACAGAGAAAAAAAACCCAACTTTGGCACATTCAGGGTTCCTATGTTGGGTATTCAGGTGCTGCCACACTGGAGGTAACACATCAGGGAGAGCCAAGGAGAGCTGTGGAGCATCTTTCCTTCCAAGGATCTGCACCAGAAATGAAGTCAAGGTAAGTTTTCCTGTCTTTAATACTGAGATATTATTGATTAATTAATTACAGAGGGATAAATGACATAGTTGTGTGTTATGGGTAAACCATTTAAAGCCTAAGAGCTGTCATGCTTCCCCAGCTCTCAGAGCAGGAGCCTTTCCAGTGAAAAGCTTTGCTAATGAAGCAGTCGTGAAAAATATTTACTGCCAGAGTTTCTTCAATTGACATTTGCATCTTCTGTAATTTGCAAACTCCGTGCAATTTGAGCCATTTTCATGGGACTATAATTTATGGGAAGGGTTTTTCCTTCGCTTCTCAGCGTCTCTGTAAAAAAACACAAAAGCATCTTTTGCTCTGAAATTCACACTTAATTTTTTACTTCTTTTTGGCCAGGGGAGAAGGGAGGGGCAAGGGAAAATGGATATTGCAGGAGACAGAGCAGAGATGGAGGAGTAAGAGACAGGAAGGACTATTAAGTGCAGAGTTTCTCAAACTATGGGTCATGACCACTTAAAAGAGAGCCAGGATGTGTCAGAGGACAGTGGGGTCCTCCTTGGTTTAGCCTTTGAAAAACAGACCTGGCTCCCCTCTCCCCACAGGAAAAAAAAAGATAAATTTTGGGCAAGATTGGCATCCTGGTGCAGCCTGGACAGGAATGCAGGTTGGAAGAGCCAGTTGCCTGGCTGTCCTCCATCCCTGGGCAGTGGGAGCCAGCTGTGAACTCCCCCTACATGTTTTCATGCTAGAGAGGAGATGGTTACAAAACCCTAATTGCATTGATCTCCTCCTTGCAGAAGGAGGGGAAGGCAGAGGTGAGGAGAAGAATGCCAGCAGCACAATTCATTCGTGTTTCCCCAGCCTGGGCTGAGCCGCTGCTGGCTGAGAGCTGGCATGAAGATGGATGAGTCAAAAAAAGAACATTTTTGTAAAGTTTAAGAAGTGTTCATTTCAGCTTTTGGCACAACTCGCCCAGCCCTCAGCATCCTCAGCAGAGAGCCAGGCAGCCTGAGCTCTGCAAGCCACACCATCCACGCAGACAAGACTATTTTTTGCAGGGTATAAAATATGTAAAAAATTTTCTATTGGGAAAATGTGAGCAACAGCAACAGGTGAATTTAGGAGGGACGACAAAAACTTACAATGTGTTTCCTGACTAGAAAAGTTGTGCCAAAGCCTGACATCGACAGCTACCGTCCCACCACCCCTTTGCACTTCATTGAGAACAGCTGCCACCCACTTTGAGGATGTCTTTGTACTCTCCTGCACGTTCCCAGCACCTTGGAAGGCAAGAGCTGCACACCCAGGACGTTTGCAGTCCAGATGGTGTAGGCTGGAGAAGGTGAAGGAAAACCAAGCCAGAGTGGAAAGGACTCACCTGCTTCTCCTTCCAGGTGAGAGAAAACCCTTACGCTTGCTGGCCTTTTCCCAGCTGATCTGGTTTTGTATCTTTTAGTAATGGAAATTTAAGGTAGGTTTTTCTGTGCAGATTTCTGAGGTCTGTGGCTGACCTCCAAAGTTAAAGCATCTCCTGTTCACCTGCACCTCTCCTGGTCACCCAGTGCCACCCCACACAAATCCAGGGACAGTGGGAAGAAGCCCACAAAGGAGGGCTGCCTTTGTTATTTAGTGTAATTTAAATGCTTATAACACCAGAAAACTACTGGTTTAGCTAAGCCTCTCCTTGTCTCACTTTTACAGAGCCTTTCCACCTTTTCAAGGTGAGAAAAGCAGCCAGCAACCTCTTCGCCCTGGTCCTGCAGGTAAGGATGCTCCATCCCTCGGGCCCAGCACCCAGCACTGCCCAGCTGCACGGCAGCCCCCCGAGCTTGTGGGCTCCCAAATGCTGCCGCGGGCGGTGTCCCGGGGCTGTGTCCTGTGCAGGCAGCTGCAGGCAGCGGAGGTGTTTCGAAGCCATCGAGCAGCCTCTGGTGGAAGCTGCCTGCTATGTGTGTGCTGCCTTCCGTGTGTGTGTCCTGCCACAGCCCGCTCGGTATTCCTGGGGATGGGGCAGCCGATCGAGGCAATATTTCCTTCTCTCATTGCAGCACCCGCCTGGCAACGTTGATCTACCTCCCCTTTACACTTTTGCCTTTGTTCCTGTGTCTGCTGTGGAGCAGCGTCTGCCCAGTGGTGCTGTTCCCGTGAGCTGTTCTTGCTGCAGGAAATCTTTGGCGTTTGCTCTGGTGGGATTTGAGGAAAAGCCCAAGAGGATCAGGTTATGAAGTGCCCTCAGGCTGATATGTGACCAGTGACAGGACCAGGGGGAACGGCTTCAAAGTGGCAGAGGGCGGGGTGAGATTAGGTATCAGGGAGAAATCCTTCACCATGGGGCTGGTGAGGCACTGGCACACGTTGCCCAGAGAAGCTGTTTGCCCGATCCCTCGTGCCCACGAGTTATTGCTAATGATGCTTTTGCCAGCACCCTAATGGGCTTTAACAGCATCCTCGCCTGGGGTCTCCACCCACACGCATGGCCCAGGAGCCCATTTCAGCCCAGCATGAGGCTACCAGCTCCTGTCCCAGAGATGCTGCAGGACGCTGGTCTCCAGCTCTGGCCGTGTCACCATGAAATCACCTGGCGGATTTTTTCCATTCCATTGATCATGTGGAGCAAAGGATAAGCTGCATCCATAAGAGATGTTAATTTTGGTGACCAGGTTTTCCTGAATGCCTAACTTGTTCTTATCCTTTGCTTTTGGGTGATCAAAACCTGTCTCAGTCTTGATCAAATATCTTCCCACTACAGTGGGGAAACACAGTGGATTTGTGTTTCTTTCAATATTTTATTGTTTTTATTCTAGATAAAGGGCTTGAAATTTTTTTTCAAGTTCCTAGATGTAAAGAAATCCATTCCTGCCCAGATCTGTTGGCTCTTCAGCCGGGAAGCAGACAATCCTTGGTTTCTGTGAGCAATCTGTGTGATCAGCAGACACCTGCAAGATGAGAGGAGGTTATATGGAGATGATTCCCAGAAATGTTCATTCTGCCTTCTTATGCACCAGCATAACACTTCCAGACAGCTGCTCTGCCTCAAGCCTCCTCAGTCCTACAAGCAGCTGCTTCCATCAAGCCCTTCTTTTGGTGTTTCTCTCCTTGATGCCCCAGAGCAGCCATGAACTGCTGGAGGCAGGTGCGGGATGGTGTCAGTGGCCCCATGGCTCGTGCCCCAGGCCCCAGTGTCATGGCTCGGAGGTCTGGCTGCTGCAGCTGATCTCCCCAAGCCCCACACCTCCCAGTTACCCCACTGCCCCTCCCATGATGTCACCAGGCTGGCCTGAGCAAGGATCTCTCTTCCATGTGGTTGCCATTAATTCCACCACCGCGAGCACCAGCCTGAGGTACCAGACCATATCAAGCAGTCCATCTCTAATTGTCATATCCAGCAGTAAAACAAAGGGCTTGAAAGGAAAGAGGGAAAATTAAGGCCAAGAGCTTCCCCCTCCCCACTGCAGGTGGCTCGTAAGAAGGCTTGGATGGAAAACACCCCCTTAACCTTGTGCTGTGTCCCTCTCGCAGAGGAATGAGTCAGGAATTTCATGAACAAAGAGCAATCACCAAACAGTCCCTACAGGTCTGCCCAGGACCATGGCTCGCCGAGCAGCTGCTTGTTTACCTGCCACCCATTTCCATAGCATGGGTGTGCAGCCGCATTCCTGGGAGTCCCAGCTGCTCCCACCTGCCCGACCTGTCTGTGCGCGGGAGCAAAGCTCGAAGCCACGGTTTGAGAGATGTGGTTGCCACAGGGAAACACGGCCAGGGATGCTCGGTGCTCTGCTGGGATGACTGAGGAGCCAGCTCAGCAGCTGGGGTGTGAGGCAGCGTGGTGGCACCACTGCTAGTGGATGGAGGGGCCTGGGAGGAGACCCAGCAG
This sequence comes from Dryoscopus gambensis, assembly GCA_013389985.1. Taxonomy (NCBI): domain Eukaryota; kingdom Metazoa; phylum Chordata; class Aves; order Passeriformes; family Malaconotidae; genus Dryoscopus; species Dryoscopus gambensis. The sequence continues at coordinate 826,028 of WEIT01035649.1, forward strand.
AGGGTCTGGGCACCAGGCTCTGGGGACGTGCAACCTGGGATGGATCAGAGGAGGAACAGCTCAGCCTCAATGCTCCAAATCCCCTTCCACCGGAGCTCTCCCTATCCGCTGGCCCTGGAAATGTCGCAGGGAAGGCACCCTCCTCAGGTTACGTGTCCTATTAAGCAAGAGGGACGCGTCCCTCCCGAGCCAGAGCCGCGCTCGGAGGTGGCTGTGCCAGCCCAGCAGGGCCCAGCTCGCAGGGCAGCTTTTGGCAGAGCAGGATGTGCTCTCTGGGTCCCAGATGCGCAGGCAACAACTTTCTATTCCTTTTTATCAGCGCCAGGCTGATGGGGAGCAAGAGCATCTCTTGCTTTTTCCTGGGAGCTGCTGCTGTCTGCAGCACTGCGGGGGAAGGCTGTCCCCGCCCAAGCTGGGCAGGAGAATCCGTGCCAGCGTTTTCCCCAGGCGATGCTGAAGTAGCTGCACTTCAAAGGCGCAGGAAGTGTCCATTTTGCCTTCGGCTCCACCAGCCCACGGTTTAGGGTGAAAGCTGCTTGTGTCAGCAGCTGGAGCTGGGAGGAAACCCGGGCTAAGCCAGGGCTGCTGGCCAGGATCAGCACCCAAGTCACCCAGCCTTTCCTCACTGGTCCCTAAAGCATCCCCAGCCACTGCAAAGTGCCCCCAGAAGAAAATCCAGGATCATGGACTTTCACCTTGCACTTGAAGCAGCCGTTTGTGCCAATTTGGGCATATCCCTTTCCCTCTCCTGAGTGTTTGAGCTGGGGGCTCTTGTGTGCCCTGGGCTGTGCCACTCTAGTTTAGTAGGATGCTGCTGCTGCTGCTGTCACATTTCTTTTTCTTTTTTTCCTCTTCCTCTCAAAAAGTGCCAAGTTGTATAAAACAAAAAAACTTCCCATCTTAATACTGGATTAATTATTTAAAAGGGTCTGTTTGCTAATGTGATTGACTTCAACCAACAGCGCAGGTTGAGCTGTAATTACGGGAAAACAATCAAATCTCTATCTGGGTTCACACCATACTGGTCTCGCCACTTTTTGTGTTACAGCAGAACCTGTTGGGCAGCTTTAGCTAAGCTGAGCCTCCTTTCTGCTGCTGGGGCAAAGAAACGCAAACCAGTAGAACCAGTCGGGCTGCAAGGAAAAATTATGGCTTATTGTCTATGCAAGTTCACCCACACTGCTCACTCCTGTCTCCCGTGTCCCAGATGACCGTCTGCTGATCACGACCTAACTGAGCTCCAGGAGCCGAGGAGGAGACACAAGCGCAGTCCTCCAACGTGAGTGTTGTGCTTGCACTGGTTTTTCTCTGTCCCCCAGCATCCTGGGCAGTGTTGTGTAGCTGGGAAGGGAGCTGGCGTGAGCCACGCATGGAGAGCTGCCCAAAATTCGCTCAGCAGAGCGCCGGGAGAGCTGTCCCTCGGTGCCGGCAGACAGAGCCTGGTCCAGCTCCCATCTGATGGGCAGGGGTTGGTGTGTCACGGGTTTTCTTGCTTTTCTGTCCCCTCTCAGAGTTGGAGGAGGAAATTTGGATTTGTGTAGGAGCCGGGGAGCTGATGGTTTGTGGCAAAGTGGCAGCTCTGAGGGGTCGGTGGGGAGTGGACCTGAGACCGCCCGGGCTGGGCACCGCTGCCCAGCCAGGACCTCGGGGCTCTCCTGTTGACAAAGACTTTTCCTCTGGCGTTTTCCACTTGAGCGTGAAAGGTAATGGGATATCCCTGGGATCTAAAATGCTGAGAAATGGCATCCAGCTCCACTCAGGTGGAGTGCAGTAGCTGTGGAGGGTCAGAGCAGTTTGTGGGTTGTCAGGGTTTGTGTGAGTACCGGGGAACCCGGCCACGTTTGCATCTGGCCAGCGAGGTCCAGAGGCAGGAACAGAAAACTTCTCTGAGCAAACATCCAGCAGCGTGACAGCCATGGGGGAGCAGAGCTGTGGCCGTGTGGGGTGGGCTGAGGGACTGTGTGGGATGGCAGCAGTGCCCATCCTGGGCAGGCAGCATCTGGGTGTTGGTGCTGGGCACGGGGAGGGAATCACCCCCTTCCACATCTGATCCCCCTTCCATGCAGCACCTCGGGCAGCCCTGACCCGCACCAAGCCACGCACATGCTGGGCAGTAAATAACTTTCAAGAGAGTTGTGGGTCTCCCTTCCCACCCCATTTCACACCTTGAACTCACCTCTGTTGCCAAAGCTGAGAATAAATTCTCTCCTTTTTCCCTCAGTGCTAGCTTGGAGCTGGGCTGTGGTGACCCCTGCTACCTGGTTGGTGGCCCTCTGTCCCCCACCTCTGTCCCCACTGTGTCCCTTGTGGAACATCCTGACAGTGCCCTCCTGGGCTGTCCAGATACGTTCCTTCAGGCAGCATAAATATTGAGGGAGGCTGGAGCTGGCTGGGCTTCCAGCAGCCCCAGGCATGAGGTGTAGTGCTACCGAGGGCTGGCATCCTTCTTCCTTATTTTAAATCCAGGAGGAAGGAAGTGATGGTGGGATCGCTGCGGGGGAGAGGCTGTGCCCACACACGCTGCCTCCCTGCACAGGGGTCTGCTGCTGTGGGTTGAACTGTCCCCACTGCCTACTCCTTGTCCCTTCTGCTGGGACAGTGCCACCATGGGGAATGTCCTGAGAGCACTTACAGGGGAGATGGCCCCAGATCCACCCCTGGAGGATGCAGGACACTGATGCATGGATTCAAAACCTAGCCTAGGTAGCGATGTGTCCCCAACGCTGGTGTGTCACCAGGCATTTGGGACATGCAGAGATGCCTCAGTCTATAAAAATGCCCAACTGTGTCTGTCCCAGCTGCTGGACATCACAACGTGGGGCTGAGCTGGTAAGACTCATCCTTGGTGCTGCAGCAGGACTAAATCCCCAGGAGGGTTTTGCAGGATTGGGTCTTCCTAGCATATTTCTCCTTTTCTAAGTGGTGCTGAAGAGAAAAGCTAATCGTGTCAAAGACTTCATCATCTGGGGGTATCCAGGGGAAAGAGATCTGTTCTGTCCACTCGCATGGCCATTAGCCTGACTCAGGATGCCCGTGCACCCCTCACACAGCAGGAGCAGAGGTTTATGGAAGCGTGGTGGAGAGGAATCTCTGTGCCCCTTCTCCCACACACGACCTGCTTTCCCATGCAGGATCAGGAATGATGCATTCCCTGTGACAGGAGCAGCGTGGGCTCTGAGGAGACCCTCTGGGGATGTCTCCTGCCATGGAGAAGACAGTGAGACCAAGGTGCCCTCCAGGCACCGTGTGCAAGGTAACGGGATCACAAGCAGGGAGTGGGGTGATAATCACCATCTATCAGAGATTCCCAGGGTATTTTCCTGCCACTTTGCCCAGCCGGGGGTTCTGGAGATGAGGGTGGCAGTGGGAGTGTTTTGGATGGGCAGTGACCATGTGCCTCCAGTCCCAACAGGGCCTTGAGCTATTCCTGAGCCTCACCACTTCCCAATTAAAACACCCAAAAAACACGATAATGCCTCATTACCCACTTCCCAGAGCATTTTGAGGTGTTACCTGAGTAATGTTTATAGAGCCTGTGGTTACCCTGAGATGCACGGGCAGATAAGTTGCTACTTTCAATCATCTTCTGAATCCTGCTGTGGGCAGACAGGCCTGCCCACAGATCTGCCCAAAGCCCACCACACTCTGGGGAGCACCATGGCACCGCTGGTGGGTCCAAATGTCATTTGTCCTCAAGTGGGGAGCAGAACAAATATTTACTGTTAAACCTCAGCAAATCAGCAGGAGTTGGGGAGTGAGAGGACAAAACCTCCCTTCCAAATGGGGATGGTGCAAGAAAAGACCCCCAAACTGCTCACTCTGCTATGTAAAAGCCAAAGTTGGATTCCTGGGTATATTCAGGTATTGCAGAGGAGCAACAGCTCTGGCTTTAGTGATCCTGCAAGCCCAGGGCAGCCAAGGCTCTTTGGCTGGAGTTGGGAGGAGGGACATCCCTGTTGCAAGGATGACAAGGTCCCTGTCACAAGGGGCTCTTGAGGGGAATAGAGGCTCTTAAGCAGAAGCGAGGTAATGGAAGAAAACTCACATTGAGGGTCTGGTGGCTGCCACAGCAGCTGGAGAAGCAGAAGCTGCCTCTACTTCCTGGTGCAGGCCGGAGTGGTGGGGGAGAAATTGAGCTGCTGGGTTTGTGATCACCAGAGCTGTGCTGTATTATGGCAACAGAGACTTTATGGGGTACAAGTAGATCAGTGTGCAGGCTGTGACTTGAGGCTGGAGCTGCAGTTTGGAGGGTTTGCCCCAGCTCTCCTCTCCCTGCAGAGGGACACGTCTGTGCACACGTGAGCAGGGGCCACATCTCCCAGGTGCTGCTGATCCTGTTGAACTGGTTCAGGGAGCTGTGACCAGCACAGCCCCCACAAACCCAAAGGGCCACTGGGGTGGGTCGCAGCCGTGCTGCAGCTCCACATCACCCGAGTGGGACCAGCAGAGGCAACCCTGGGGCTCGCTGCAAACCGGCCCCTGGGCTGGTGGAGCAGCACGGAGCAGCTGCCCTGCTCCGGGGAGGATTTTCAGGTTGTGCGAGGTAGAGGAAGGCACCAAATCCTCCTCCCTGGAGAGGCAAGAGCCAAGGCTGCTCCTCCTGTCTCACTTGTTGGGAGGTAATTTTGCAACCTGGCAGCCCCTGTGCAGCACCCACAGCAAACCCAGCACGGTGGAGAGCAGGCACTGGGCTCCATTTTAGAGCAGCCTGTGCCGTGTTAAGTCATGCAAATAAATAAATAGCCAGCAGAAAAAAAAAAAAAGAATCCCTCAACATACCAAAAGAGCCCTCTTCAAACAGCCAAGCCAAGTACATCAGCAAAGAGCATTAACTCCACACTGGCCTGTGAAATACTCCTGGCACTGCAGATTTTCCATGAGGGATCAGGCAGTTTTTCTGAGTACAAATTTGTTTTATCATTCTAAAATTAGACCAGGAATCTAGTAGGGTAGCCAAGGAAAGAAATTTTGGCTGGTCAAAGCAGCTCTGCCCAACAATCGCCCAGAGAAAGGTGTGTGACATCAATCCAGCCTGGAGCTGAACAGCTCCAGCACTGCTGATGGGGAAATAGCTGGTGGTAAATCCATTAAGCTCCACTGATCCCACAGTGTCAGAATGTCACAGTCCTGCCTTTTTCTTTTCTGCCTTTTTTTTTTTAAGGATTTAAGCTCGTTTAGCTAATGAGCTGCTTTATCCTTCTGAAAGGAGACACTGCTGAGGGTGAGGATGTGCTGTGGCTCACTGTGAGTGTGACAGACAGTGCTGGGGATAGTCCTGAGAGGTCAGGAACCCCCTGGGGACCAAGGAATGGGGGCTGGCTGTGCTGTCAGAGCCAGCTGTCCAAGTCCACCCCTTCCCCAGCCCCCTCAGATGGGACAGAAAATAACCTCCCTGCTGCTTATCCTTTCCCCAGCCACAGCAGGAGCATCCTGCCCAAGGAGCGATGCCATTGGTACCCAGGAGATGCTGGGGGCTGCCCCAGCCCCGTGCATGAGAGCAGACACCCCAGGAACATCCCTGTGCCCCAGCCTGGAGCCCTTGCCCGACCCTGAGCTGAGCACCGAGGGATGCAGAGAGCAGGTGAGCAAAGCCAGGGCAGACAACAGCAGCTCTGCCCCGGGTCTTGGGCTTTCCAAACCCTCCCAAGTTAGGGCCTGGATGAGGAGTTTGCCTTTGGCCCCCGACACTGGGGCTCTGTTTGCAGAGGGCACCCGTCACTGTGAAATACTCCCGGCCCTGCCAAGGGGCTGCTCCGGCCCTGCCACAGGCACCACGGGCTCTGTATCACAGTGACAGCTCTGCACAGGGCTCGGGGCTGTAAATGAAATCCCTGTCTCAGGGAGCGAGCTCCACACTGAGGGGCTCTGTGGTCTGGGCTTCGGCGATAAATCTCCCTCAATAAATCCTCCGGAGCAGGGTAGAGGAGCGGGGAGCTGCGGCTTCACGCCTTCACCCGTCCATGCCGGGCGAGAGGGAGCAAAGCTGATTCCCTCAGAGAGCCTGGGCTGTCGGTGGGGCTGTTCTGCTGCAGCAAAAGGCTGAATCCTGGGAACAGACACGTGGGGAGCGATGCTCATGCAGGATCTCTGTTACCATGTGTGCGCACAGGCGAGACACGAGGTCCTCGCCAGGTTTGCCACAGAGTGGCTGTTCCATCTGCAGGCAGAGATGGGTTCTGGCATCTCAAAAGCACCAAAACTGGCAGCTTTTCCCCGCTGATTGGATCCACAGCAGGTCGCAGGTCCCCACTCACCTGACGGCTCTGAGGAAAAGAAAATCAGAAGTAAACCCCAACCCTGGTGGCACCACAGCCTCAGCTGTGCATGGAAGGCAAAGCTGCTGCCCACACCCCAGCCCCAAATCCTGATCTGCCGGGCTGTGCTCGCAGCACTGAGTCACAGCTGCAGGGATCCGGATCCGGCCCCGAGCACCTGGGCTGCCCCCGCGCCTCCCACCTCCCAGCACATGCCAGCCCAGCCCCACCTCCCCGAGCGGCGGGCTGGCACCAGTCCCAGCCCGGGTGTCACCTTCCCGGGATGGCTGGGCTGGAGCCCTGTGTCTCAGAATGCTGGGTTCAGCCCTGGAGACGCCAGCCTTGGGGAAAGGGCTGTACCCTTTAGTACAAGGCGGGCAGGACCTGATCCGGCAGCAGCGAGCACAGTAGGAGCACATGCGGCCACCGACTCCTCTGCTCCCAGTTGCAATCCCTTCCCAGATTACAGCTCTGGAGAACGCAGTGGGAATTAGTGCCTGAGTGCTTCAGAGCCTTCCCAGCTGGCGCTCGGGGTGTCAGTCCTGTGATGGCAGTGGTTGGTCTCGCAACTTCCCTTCAGCCCTGGGGAGGTGCTTTGCCCAGGGCAGAGCCAAATTTAGGATTCAGTGATCCTGGGAAGTGCATCCCATTAATATCTGGAGGGGTTTTTTCTGTTTGGGATAGAGCTGGGCGTTATTTCCCCTGGCTGGGTTTTCAGCCGTGGCTCTTGGGGCCTGAGATCAGTTCCCAATCCCATTTCACAGGGGCCAACAAGCTGCACCATGCTTTTTTTATTTCCTGGGATAGATCACCCAGCCCTGGGAACGGGTGGGGTATGCCCAGGGAAGCAGGAGCAATGAATATTTTTTAATTGTTTCCCCAGAGAGCGAGATCTCTACTCTGTTTGCATCAGATTTGCTCAAAAGCCAAACAAAGTGACTCCAGGATGGTTCGTGTTCAGGCAGCTGCTCCGCCGACCCGAGCGTGCCGAGCTCGCTCCTTGTGCTTGCTGGCGCGTGCCTCATTTCTTTTGAAAATCAGATGCTTTAGGGAGAACTTTCTTCTTCCAGCTCTGCGTGCCCACATCGTGCATATGCAGGCGATCTGGCACATCCCTGCTCCGCATGCAGATAAAGGCACGGGCGGGAGCCAGGCTGGGAGAGCGCTGGAACCCAGCACAAACTTCCCCGTGGGGCTGCAAAGCCTGGGTCCCAGCCCACTCTTCACTTTCCAGCAACAGAGAGGAGGTTTTCTCCCTGACCATCTCTTCGTGGTTGAAAGCCGAGTGCCCAGGTGCTTTCTTGGGATTGGGATTACTTGCCACGACTCAATAACCCAGAATGATTTTTGGGGGAGAAGCTCCCACGTGGAGATGCCAAATGCCTTCATGTGGAAGTTCCTCTTTCCCAGTGTGGTGGTCCCAGAAGACCCTGTGGGTGCTGTGCCCACACCAGCTTCCTGCAGGACTTTGCTCTGAACACCACCTCTCTTGGTTTCTCTGTAGAATTGGATGAAAAATCTCTGCTGGGCATCTCCCAAGGGTTCAAAGAGGCCACAGCCAGCAAGACCGTGCAGAAAGCCTGGGCAGCGGCAGCAGGGTGGCCGAGTGCTGCGCGTTGCCTCTGTAAAAGCTGCGTGTGGTGCGACAGGGAGGAGGGGTGCATGGGAGCATCCCAGCAGGAGATGAGTCCATCAGGCTCAAGCACCAAAGCTGCTGTGAATTTCCCCATCATCAGTCCCCACGTGGTCCCAACACGAGTTCTGCAGTCCCTTCTTTATGCTCGAGAAGATGCCCTGCCCCAACTCATCCCAGAGAAATGCAATTTAAACAGCTCAACAAGTAGAGGAAAAGCCTGATTTTCCAGCTGGGCTTCTCCCAGTATCTAAGACATGCTCTTTGCTATGCTCAGCGCTGAGGCAGGGTGGACAAAAATGCATCCCATGGTTTAGCAAATGAGTTCCCTTCCTAGCTTTGGGCTCTGTCCTTTCCAGAACACCACATGCACCAGCCACATCTCTTTTGTTTGACTTTTCTATTTTAGGCTGAAACCTGAATAATTTGAAGCAAAAGGACATCCTCGCACTGGACACAGCCTGGTGTGCGGCTCAGCCCTGAACATGACCACAGAGAGTTTTGCAGAGCTCCTGAACAAGCTCAAGGAAATCCACGAGAAAGAGGTCCAAGGTAGGGAGACACAAAAAGTCTTATCCAAAACTGGCTAAGAGCCATTTCTTTGTAATGCCGCCTCAACCCTTTTGGTGTCGAATAACCTGAAGGGAGGAGGAGCAGGTGTGGATCAGGCAGCTTTGGGGATTAGTGCTGAGCAAGTAGCACCCACGGGGATGGATTGGGACACGGGGTCACAGCCTGTCCCTCAGGGGAGAACACCCTCTGGTGGCACCTTGGTACCTCTCATTGGCATACTGAGAAAAAAGTAACTTTTGAATGATGTGAAGGAGCCGAAGGGAGAGGACACTCCTACGCTCCATGCCCCTGGAAAGCAAACCATGGAGGTGCTCAGTCCCAGCAGGAATCCCTCTTGCTGCAAGCATTAACCACGGGGGATTTGGCTCCTTTCCTGCCCCTGCTGTCGTGGTCTGTGATAAAGGTGAACTGGGAGCTTTGCAGAGGTGACACACGCACCTGCTGGGCATCTGCTCTGAGCAGTGAGGATTGAGTGTATTTAGATACTGAGGGATCAAAGGGAAAGCAGAAAGAAGCAATAATCTATAAAACAGAAGCAGTAGGAGATGAAGCTCTGTTAAAGAAAATGTTTGAGTCAGGTTGGATAGTTTATTCCTCTAGGGAATAAATTATTTCTCAGGTCATACATTATTAAAATAAAACCCATTAGGTTAAGCAACCAAGTGCCAAGTCCAATTGTTTTCCTATTAGAATAATTCCCAGTATCAATACTATGAACGAAACTTCAGCACTTTTGGATGATTCTGGCTTATGAATTCATTCTTCTCTTGTGTAATTTCAAGCCGTGTGAGCGCTAGAGGAAACTGTTGAGCAATTTAAACCACATGTTTACATCTACTTTGCATAAAATGGATTTGACAGGATACGATGTCTGCAGATCCATCAAGGAAAGCCATTCAGCTGTAAATATTCTCCAAGATGCTTTCCAACTCCGAAAGCTATAAAATACTGCCCACCTGGGAAATACAGGCTGTAGTGAGAAATAAGTAGAAACAAAACTAAACCAGACTTTTTGGGTCTGGGAAGGAAATACAGACTCATTAAATAGTGGGGATACAAAACGAGCTCAGACTTTGTACAACCTTCCCAGCTACATTAAACTGTGACAATGTTTAACACGTGCAATAATGTGTTATTCCTTATCAGGGATAAGGCTTGTGAATGGATGAGATTTCTGCAAAGCCACGCACCTTCCTGGAATTCCATCAGCGCCATTTGCTTCTGAGTGCTGGGATATTGGCAATAAACACCCACCTGTCTGTCTGTTCATTATTCCAGGTCTGCACAGCAAGGTGACGGAGCTGACGACGGAGAAGTGCCGGTGAGCGATGCTGGGCGGGGAGGGGGCAGAGGGGTGGTTACACCACTGGAATTTCAGACTTCCCAAGTTCTCCTCAAAGACTGCTGGATCAGAGAGCACCGTTTGCCTTTTTGGCACTGCCAAACTCAAGCCTTTTGGCTCCAGGCAGGGGTTGGGGGGATCCCAGCCCAACTCCGGTTTGCCTTCCCACTGGCAGGTGATGCTCATGCCAGCCAGTGCTTTCTCCCTTGGGAAGCAATAACTGGGAGGAATTAAGCTGCTGACTCCAAGGAGGGTGTCCCAGGGCAGCATCTAGGCTCCAACACATTTGTTTCCCCTCCTGACACACAAGAAAAAAGGCATTATGGATGAAGCACGCACGGGTTTTAGGGAGAAACCTAATAACGCTCTTGTCTTTGTTCTTTCAATTAGCGATGCTCAGAGAATTGAAGAGCTATTTGCTAAAAATCACCAGTTAAGAGAACAACAGAAAGTCCTTAAAGAAAATGTAAAGGTGTTAGAAAACAGGTAGGGTTTGTTTTTAAGCTGGGTGCTGCTGAGTGGCAGCGACTGCACCCTTCCAGGGGGAGAGTTGGGGATTTGCTCTCTTCCCCAGAGTGGGATGTAGCACATGAACTTCTATTTTTCTCATGCTCAGCTGCTAGGAGAGGTGGAGGAGCCTGGGCACGTGCATAGGAGCTTTCCTAGGCTGGTGGTGGTGGGACTGGATCTGGAGGGGTGCAAGGGCCAGTGCTGGGCTGCGGGGGTGATTCTGGGTGATGGTCTGGTGTTCACACTTCTCCGTGGGGAGGGCAGGAACTTATTTGTCCCATGGAAACCATGTGGCAACAAGCTGTGGGGTTTCCATCCTCCAGGCTGCGAGCTGGTCTTTGTGACAGATGCATGGTCACCCAGGAGCTGGCCAAAAAGAAGCAGAATGAGTACGAGACCTCTCATTTCCAGAGCCTGCAGCACATCTTCATCCTCTGTACGTACTGACACCCACTGTAAGCTCGGCTTTGGCAGGCTCAGTCTTTGCTCAAACCCCTCTCTCAGATATTTGCACGTGAGCCCTCGTGGTGAGCAGGAATCTGGGAAGGGTGTGGGAATGGGATGAAGGGAGGGAGCTGGACTGTGGATGGCCATTCACGTCCCCCCAAGCAGACATAACCCTTCACACAAATCATCAGAGCTGGGCGTTGCAGCCTTCCACACCTCCAGAAAAATGAGACATTCCAGGCCGTGTCAGCCGCCTGGAAAAAGGATGCCTTTGGCACGGCTGGAGCAACACTCTGGCAAAGACAGGAAAGTCACAGCAGCAGCTCAGCACGGGTAAATTAAATCAAGCAACACGTGTGATGGATCTTCTCTGGAGCCTCTGGCAGAGCTCCCAGCACCGCTGAGGCGCGGGGTGCTGTTCCCTGGGGATCTGACCGGCCCAGGGAGGGTCATGGGGGTAAAGGAGATAAGGCATTTCGGAGGGATGGAGAAATGCCAGGAGCCCTTGTTTTATCTCCTCTGCTATGCCACTGCTCCCCGAGTGCTGCTTTACAGCAGGAGCAGGGCAAGGCACCGTGCCTAGGAGCCCACCCATGCTCTTGGTGGCCCCCCTGTTGCAGCACCCAGTGCTGGGTGCTAACAGCTCCCTCTGGCCTCTGTCTGATCCCCCCCGAGACCCCCAGCCCTCCCCCTAACACAGCACCCACTCTGCACCCTGCCCTGGCGCTCAGGATGTTCACTGTGCCCAACCCACCACTGCCTGTCTGGGTCGTGCTCTGCCCCTGAGCTGGGCGAGCTGCAAGCAGACCCAATCCCGATGAAACCTGAGTCAGAAAGTTGCCCCTTTTTATCCCTTAGCCACAACACGTTTGCAAAGAAGGAAGGAAATTCGGCATCCCCCCAAAACCCGGTGCCATTTCCTCCTCCTTCCCCGGGCACCCCGGTGAGCTGTGAGGAGCATCAGCTCTCTCCTTGCAGCGCCTGAACTCACAGCTCCGCCTCTGTCCCTGCAGCAACCGAGACCAATCGTCTGAGGGAAGAGAACAAAACTCTCAAGGAGGAACTGAAGAGAATCCGGAGCCTGGAGTAAGCACTTTCCTGGTTTGGTTTTTTACAAGGGGTGTCGGTAAGGACCAGGGCATCTGGACGAGCAGGCCAACGTCCAGACTGTGGCATCCTCAGGGGTATTTTAGTATCTAATTCCTGTGGACTCCTGTGTATGTTAGACATGGAAAAATCCCTAATGGTCTCAAAATCCTTGTTGATCTTTGCTCACTCCCCTGTTCACCAGCATCCAACAATTCATTTTTGGGGAGCAAAGATATTTAACCCCCTGGAAACAAAGCCCTGGGCAGCTTGCATGGACCTCAGCCTGGGCTTCCATAGCTTTTCCATGGCACCAGCCCCTCTCCTGCAGCAGCCAGAGAGGGTCTGCAGGAAATGGGTTGTTTTTGGGGAAGGAGAGTGACACACAAGGGACTGTGATGGGGTTAAAGACGGAGAAGTGATCTGCACCAACAGGTTCATAGCCCAGCAGAGCACTGTGCTGGAAGCCAAGCAACCTGCCAGGCTGGCCAATATATACAAATCAGCTCATTCCTCCAGGGTTTAAAGTCCAGAGGAATTAGCACTGAGGGATTAGTTTAGAAATGTGTTTTCTTTGGAGAACAGGACCACCATCCGCTTAAAGAGAAACTCTGGCTTTTACTCCCCAGGGCTTCCCAAGGATTGACTATTTCCAGAGCTGTAGGCTGGACTGGGCTTGCCGAGCACTGAGCGATCCTGCCCTGCTCTGCTCTTCCCTGAGATGCTGGATAGGAAGATTTCCAGCCCAGTATCCATGTCCCAGCATCAGAGGCCATCCAGGACTCTGCGTGTGCCTCCAAGATTCAGTCACTCCCTTGTAGTCACCAAGAGCATCAGCCCCTCCATCTTGATGTGGTGACAGGGGACAGACACCACATCCCTGTGCTGAACCCACCCCTCCATCAGGCTGGAAGCCCAGCCAGGGACAGGTTCCCACAGAGCTTTTGCAACAGCCACAGCTGGGTCCTGGCTTACCCAACACTGTGGCTTCCTGCGACGTTACCCATGACCAAGTGGGGCAATCACACCCTGGGCTGTCAGGCTGGCTCTGTCCATGCTCCAGACTGCAGCTGGGTACTGATAAGCTGCAGTGGAAGGAGGCGAGCCTGAGGATTCGGTACACCCACATACACACACACATAAATATGTATATTTACATCTCAGGCTCAGAGCTCTCAGCACAGTGGCTCCAAAACCTTCCTTCTCCTGCCCCTTCTCATCCATTCATGTTCTTTTCCTTCCAACAGGGACAGGACAAAGACCCCAGGAGTCACCTCCAGAGAAAGCTGCTCCGCACCAAGCTCCCCTTTGACTTTGCTGTCCCCAGCAAGCAGGAATGTCAGCACGGAGAAAGCAGAGCACAGGGAAGCAGAAGAAGCCCACCAGGATGTGCCGGACCTCGAGCTCAGTGAAGGTGGGTGTTGCTGGCTCCTGCCATGCTTGAGGGACCTGGGGCTGTGCTGGGTGCCCTCACTGTAAGACAATTCATGCAGAGACCATGGCATTCCCTTCCTGCCATCCACACATGCAACAAAGGGCACATTCCATCAGGTGCTGGCTTGAGCCAGAAGGCAATTTTTACTCAAAATCTTCACTGAGAGGTGGTTGGTATCAGCCAGTGCCATCCCTGGGAGGCTGCAAGGCTCCAGCATGTTGCAGGACATGGCTGCAGCAGCTCTGGGGGACCATCATAGTAGCTGGTTGTGCCTTTTTTTGCAGAAAAGCCTCCAGAGAAGCTCCAGAGAAGCTCTCCAAACAGCAGGACTTCTCCAGGCACTGTCCTCCAAGAAGTCAGCCTTGCAGAAATGGTGAGTTGTCAGAGGTAGCCTGATGTCCTCAGGCCTTCTCCCTACTGCTGGGGTCATCTGAACTGGATCAAGACAAGCAGATTGTGGTAGGGAAAGAGTAGGAGGCACTTGTGGGGTGGAACACAGCCATACTTGGGCAGTTTGTCGTTGCCAGAGCCAAGGAGGGCACCTACCAAATGCCAGGTCCACCCTCCCTGCAGAAATTGCCACTTGCTGCAAGCAAAGCTTGGCACAGGCTCCTGTCCCTGCTGTGACCCTGCACATCCTTGTTTGCTCCTCTCTTTATCCTCCATGACCACACTTCCAGCATCCTTAGGTCCTCTGTCCATCACTCTGGTTCCACTCTCCGAGGTCTTACTGGGGAAGGCTCTGAGGAGTGAAATACCTGGGGAGATCGTGCTGAGCCACATTTCAGTGTAGCTTACCCTGAGCCACAGCGCCGACTCTCCATTACCTGGGCAAGCAGGGAGCTGGAGCATGGTGAAGGTTGGAAGAGGCTGGAGAACATGTAGACTGTGGGAGCTGTGGGTACCACGAACAAATGCACCACAGCAGCCCTGCCTGAGAGCTTCACAGACGTCTCTCCATCTGCAGCATGATCAATATTGGCATTTTCAGAGGGCCTGGCATTCAGTGTTTGCAAGGACAAACACAGAGGGGGTGTCAGCTGAGGTTTGCTGAGTGATATGGTGACACTGGGCACTGGGAGATGAGACTGCAGGACCTGGACCTTGTTCCTGGTCATGGGAGCTCAAGCCCACATACACACCCACACAGATTCTTCTGTTTTGGCACGGGTTTTGCTTACTCGACCTCCACGAAAAACTTGAAAGAGCAGGTGAAAAGGGGTTTTGGTAAGGCTGCAGGCAGGCTGTGGGGATAATTAATAGGGCTCGCAGGAAGCGTTGGTGACATCTCCAGGTAGGTAGGGGAAAGTCAAGTCAGAACATGTGGTGAGCCTTTCATGGCATCTGATGGAGACAAAGATGTCCTGGCCCAGGTACTCCACCAGAAATACGCCCACCAAACCAGCGTGTGCAGGGTGCTTGCATGAGTAAAGTCTTGCATGAGTAAAGGCCTGACTAGGGGACAAGGAATTTGCAGGGTCTTATCTTGGTTAAGCCACTGAATCATGACTTAAGAGGAGACTCAAAACTTCCTGTGCTACAAATCAGTGCAGCCAGAAAATAGAGAGTACATGAAGGGCAAATTTCCTGGAAAAATGAATAAAAACTTGATAGAGCTGTTGGTCAGAACCATATCAAGCAGCGCACTCAGGAGCTGTCTGTCTGGTTCTCACTGGTGAGGAGATGTGTCCCAGTTCAGCCTGGCTCCCTGGAATCCAGGGGATTGCACTGCAGAATGGCTCACCTGGACTTTCTCTCCTCTGCCACAGGCATCCCAGAGGATTTCCAACCAGCTGCATGGAACCATTGCCCTGGTGAGACCTGGCTCCAGACCTTGTCTCCTGGAAAAGAGTCCTTCAGGGGCAGCAGTGTCTCCACCAGCGAGGAAGACTCCTCTTCCCCCGGAGCGTGAGCACAGCCCCAGCCTCGAGGCGTGAGTACCAGCTTGGGGGTCATGGTGTGGGCCTGATCCATGGCCCATTGCTGCTGGCCCTCAATGGATGGATGGCCAGTATTCACTGTGTCTGTCCACCTTCCTCTCCAAACTTCTCCCACAGCCTTGGGGAAGGGGGATCTCCCAGTTTGCACCAGTAAAAAATGACTGGAATCCAGCCCAACAAGATCAGCCTCTCGCTATTCCAGCTCCTCAGACAGACCCACGGAGTGAACCAGATGCCCCCATATCCAGGCAGAAGGACTGTCCCAGGCAGGCAGCAATTCCTGCTTCTCCTGATCCATTCTAATGGGCTTTCCTGCAGGGCTCAGCACTTCCCAGGCTTATCCTCCCCAGCGATTTTGGGAGCACAGAGGGCTGAGCAAGGCCAGTGAGTTCATCTGTAGAGACAGTGAGTTTCCTGGGGTGTGAGTAGTTCTGCTGAGCGTTCCTGGGAACAGCTTGAGCTCATGGGAGCTGCCAAATAACCAGCAGCAGCTGGGACTGGGTTTGCAGGGCAGGTTCCTGCACTGCACCAGCCTTCCTAGGACGGCTGTAAAAGTCTCCCACTGAGTGAGATTAGGGACGGGTGGGTTGTGCCTCTGTCCCTGGGGTCTTCAGGCACTAAGAAAACCCAGGGGGGTAGTTTGGGTGTTGCTGCCTGTAAGACACTATTCAAAAAGTGACTTCTCAGCAGCAGTGCTGATGTGAGAGGTCACTGCGTCCTTACCCTCACTCAACTCCCTGCCTTGAGCTGCTGTGACCCAGGACAGGGGAACAGGGGATTGCTGCTGGATGGTGGGGTGGGAATGGCTTCCTGCACTGTGTGGAGACCCACTGCCGACTGCCTGATAGCCCTGTCGACCAGGACCCTCCTTCCCAGCACAGAACCCAAAGACAAGCATGATGTACCGGCCAAGAGCTGCAACAGGGCATGGAGAGAGCAGGAGAGACCACGCACATCCCTGCAGAGCTGGGAAACCATGGGAAAACTCTAATGCTAATGTGTTTGGAGTTTTTTTTGTTTGTTGTTGTTTTGGGGGGGTTTTTGGTTTTTTGTTGGTGGTGGTTTGTTTTTTGTTTTTTGGGGGGTTTTTGCTAATGTAATTTTTTTACACGCTTTTTAAAGTTATTTAACAGCCAGCAAACTGGACTCCACCAAGGTCGCTCCATCCTACGAGAACCTAAAACTGAGTGCCCGGAGAGAGCAGCTCTGCCTCCTGCACAAGCACCTTTCCCTGCACCAGCTGGGGCTGGCGGGTCCCTGCAGCCCGGCTGACCGGGACGGCGGCGGCTTCCCCAGCCACTTGCTCCGGACCAAAGCTGCCGACGGCAGGACGCGCTCCCAGGACGGCTGGGAAGACCCCGCAGCCTTGCTGAAGCTTCCCGCCACCATGGTGTACGTGAGGGACCAGCAGCTGGAGGAGAAGCTGCACCTGCTCAAGCACCGGGAGCGGCTGCAGCAGCTCCTCCTGCAGCAGCGCCAGCCGGGCCGGCGGCCGGACGGCGACACGAAGCTCCCGTCCG